>MU782255.1:15443-27704 GCA_026770625.1 Nicotiana glauca | reverse complement strand
GGGGGGGGGGGGAGGACCTCTCGATCTGGACCAATTACTCGCCTCAACTGTCGCAACATCTTCCCTTTTCTTCTTCCCGAGCGCACTTCCCGTGCTGCTCTGAATGGGCTGAGTTGTTGCTTCAGTGCTGAATAACTCAAGATTTTGTTAGACTTCAATCCTTCTTCAATCATGGCTCCCATATTTACCACTTCATTGAATGACTTACCCACGGACGTCACTAGATGACCAAAGTATGTCGGTTCTAATGTTTGCAAAAAGTAGTCTACCATTTCGTTCTCCCTCATCGGAGGATCCATTCTTGCTGCTTGTTCCCTCCAGCGGAAACCAAATTCTCTAAAGCTCTATGCGGGCTTCTTTTCCAACTTCAACAATGACAGACGATCGGGGACTATCTCAAGGTTATACTGAAAATGGCCAATGAATGCCTGTGCTACGTCATCCCATGTAAACCATCTGTCGGGATCCTGTCTCGTGTACCATTCTAGCATGGACCCACCCAGGCTTTGACCAAAATAGGCTATCAACAATTCATCCTTTCCACCAGCTCCTCTCATTTTACTGCAGAAACCTCGGAGGTGGGCCACTGGGTCGCCATGTCCCTCATAAAAATCAAACTTGGGCATTTTGAACCCTGCGGGCAACTAGACATCCGGAAAAGGGCACAAATCTTTATAGGCAACCCTGACTTGGTTGCCTAAACTGTGCATGTTCCTGAAGGATTGCTCTAGACTTTTGACTTTTTGAATAACTTCCTCCTATGCTGCATTCTTAACCGGTTTCTCAGTTTCCTCCGGGATCCCAAAATGGGATGTATATGTATATGGCTCAGGAGCTTTAAAAGTCGGTTCAAGAGGGTAATATTGGGTGTCGTGAGCTTGGAACAGTGGCTTACTAGACGATCTTTGTAATGTGGCTGGGGGAGGTGCCACAAAGACAGGAACATTTGGTGGAGGAGGGTTCTGATTAGGTGGTGGAGCTTAGGGATCATAGGCATCTCTTCCCTGATAGTAGTGATGGCTTGGGAAGCTTGTTGAAGGGCCGGGGGAAGGGTATTCCGACGTGTGTCCTGGTGGGAGAGTAGGAGTAACGGGAGCTTCATGCCCCTTTTGTACCCTAGCCAAGGCTAGCTGCATTTCGTTCATCTCCAGTCTCATTTTTTCCATTGCCTCCTTCAGCATCTGGTTTGTCGTCTTTTCGGACTCAACATTGTTTTCTGAGCCAGTCATGCTTTCTGGTATAGGTCCTTTTGATCTTGTTTAATAATGATATGGTGGCAGTACGCTCTAACAAACTAACTGGTTGAAATTTTTGGTTAATATCAACAAACTTGTTAGTTTTCAGCGTGTAACAAACAGGTAATCGCACGTTGAGATGCAATGCACCTAGGCAGTTTAACCACTTCTATCATGACATTCACTTCAATTGTATGCATCATTCCGTCTTTTTAGCAATTGCGCATCTTTTTTATTTTCTTTTATTCTGATTTTTCTTTCTTTTCTTTTTTTTTGTTTTAAGGTGGTCAAATCTTATGTGGATTGCCTACGTATCATGACCCCATGAATCAAACCAAGCGTAGTTCCAGCCATATGAAGCATGTGATAAAATATTTTTCACACAAACCACTCCTTTTATTAAACCACTTGAACAAAGTTTACAAACTTTAAAGAAAAAAACAAAACATAAAGAACTGGCTGACAGACTCAAAAAGATTAAAAATACATCAATGCTTTAAATTTCCATGTGGCCCGTGAGGCATCATTCGGCCTTGCCACGGGCCTTGATGTGAGATCCCTTTGCAACCCTTTCAATTCTTCCATGATCTGGCGGACATAAATCATTATTGCGGCAAAGAAGGTGGTACGGGTCATATCCTCACATGCTAGGCACTTCATGGTGATGTAGTGCCCGATATCTTCGATTCTCCCCCTGATTCTATCCCTTTCCACAAGCAATTGCTCTATTCGTTGGTTCCGCCTCCCCAGCACTTGGGTGTTGTGGAAATATTGATCTTGAAACTCCTGCATCTGTTTTTCCATCCGTGTCATTAATTCATGACAGCGTTTCCTATCGGCTCTGAAGTCTCTGGCTTGCCTGAATAGACGTTCTTCAAGGGTGGATATTGTTTCTCTCAATATGGTGATGCTCCCCTCGTAGTCCTTCTTTATCTGTCGTACGTACTGGGCCTGCTCCTCTGTGCCTCTTGCCCACCTGGCTTGGATCCTTGCTATTTTGGCTTCAGATTTCTCTAAGTTCTCTTGGTATTCACATGCCTTCTTTTTTATCTCATTTATGATCTTTTGGTCAACATGGCTTCTTTCCGGCTTTTTGACAATTGTCTTTAACTTCAGATTTTGACCTTTTAGAGCCTCAATCTTCTGAGTCAATTTTCTTTTTTCTCCCTCGTTGGCCGCAGCTTGCACACTCTTTTCAAATTGTAGGTCCTTAACTTGTTGTTCCAGCTTGCCTATTTTTGCCCTGTAGCTTTCTTCTTTTGCCAACCAATCCCAATGCTCTTGTGAGGACTCGGCAAACTCCTGGAGGTGAGGTCTTTTAGCCGGCCTCCCACATGATGCTTCCCCTTTATACCAAGCGTGATATCCGGGTGAAACTTCCCCTTTAGCCCGATCTAGTACACAAGTGTTCGCCTCCAAATATTGACATTTGCTCCAAATCTGGCAGACTCTTGCCTCAGGGAACTGGCCGTCAGGACCGATTTCAATTACTTGGGTACTTAGATCTTCATCTCTCAGCACTATCTGGCATCTTCCAAGTTGCCTCAAAACCCAATAGGGCGCATAAGGTTGAATGCTCTTGAGTCCCATTAAGAGAAAATGGGGCCTAGCCGCTGGCATATATATGACTTTGTCGACGGGTAACCATCCCAGTGCCCACTGTATTTGACTGGCGTTGAGGGTCTGAAAGTATAATGTCCATGCCGAGACTCCTTCAGGTAAACTGGCCCCATTAATTCTTGTATAGAACTCCTCTATGCAGGTTTTCTCAGCTGAGCCATATCTCAGGAACTGGGCACAGTGACACAGGTGCTCGGTCATCCATGTCTGCAACAACAAATTACACCCTTGGAAAAAGTCTCCTCCGGCTTTGCAAACTGTGAGGGCTCGGAAGATATCAGATACTATCATGGGTGCAAGGGTGCTTTCATCTTGAGTGAGCAATGTACTTACGACCCCAGCTATCTTTATGTCGATATTCGCGTCTTTCCTCGGGAACACCAAAAGTCCTAAAAAGGTTATCATGAAAGCAACTCTTCTATGTTCATCCCATTTTCGACGGTTGTTTTTGCTGCATAGCTCGTTTTCTGGCTTGTCAAACCCTCCCATGTGGCCATATCTTTGGTATATGAAGCTCAGGGTACAAAAACCTTTTGCCAAATCTGGGTTATAGACCGTTTTGACTATCTTTAATGAATCTAAAAACTGATGCACAACTACAACTCTTGGAGCAACCAGATATTTGTGTCCTAATGGAATTTCAGCGTTTCCGATGTACCCGGCTATTTCTTCCAAAGTCGGGGTGAGTTCAAAATCTGAGAAGTGGAAGACATTGTGCGCCGGGTCCCAGTAAGTGACTAGCGCTCTTATAATATCCCCTCGAGGCTGGATTTCCAACAAACCTGTAAGACCCTTCAGATATTTCTGGACTTCGTCTCGCCCTTATTTTCCCAAATCATTCCACCATAGCCGCAACTGGACCGAGATTTTAGTCAAGATTGAAAAGGGTTCATTTTGAATCGTGCTCATTCTGCACATTTATTAATGTGATTAAGCAAAAGTAAAATTTATTTGACTAAAATGATTCGACCACTTTTCATCTTTCAAAAAATAATTAAAAAAAATAAAAATCCGGTTTTTCGAATGCAGCCTTTCAATACTTCGGGGACGAAGATTCTAAGGCTGTGTGAGTCAACCGGTCAAAATCCAAAAATGACACAAAAGCGGCCATTTATGCAAAGTTAGCCTTCCAGCGTTCCTTCGGGAACTTTCGGCTATTTTTGACAAAAACAGCATCACTGGAAAATATAAAATTTTGACATTTTTTGGCTATATTTTTTTTTGCAAAAGGAAGGTTGGACCCGATGAGGGTTGCTTACGTATCTCACATCCGGTGAGAATCAAATCAGCGTAGTTCTGCCCAAATAAAACAAACTATATCTGTAGACAAAACATTTTTCGCCTTTTTTTATTGGCAAACATAACAAACTATTTTTTTTTATCTTATTGAGAAACAAATAAACTATTTTTTGAAAACAAAATCACATATTTTTTTATTGTCAAATAAAGCAAACTATTTTTGAAAATA
Source organism: Nicotiana glauca (assembly GCA_026770625.1). Classification (NCBI taxonomy): domain Eukaryota; kingdom Viridiplantae; phylum Streptophyta; class Magnoliopsida; order Solanales; family Solanaceae; genus Nicotiana; species Nicotiana glauca. The sequence continues at coordinate 23,381 of MU782255.1, read as the reverse complement.
TATCTTTTTTCAATGGAAAGCAAAATAAACTATTTTGAAAAATAAAACTCTTCATTTTTTTTGGCAAATAAAGCAAACTATTTTAAAAATAAAAACTTATCAAATTTTCTTTTTTTCATTGACGAAAAAAATAAACTATAAAAATAATTCTTTTAAATTTATTTTCTCAAAAATTCGGCAGAGTTTCGACACCACTTGGCATGTTTTTGTTTTCTAAAAATAAGTAGTTGTCTCTCTACACAGCTATTTTTCTCTTTTTTCTCCCTTTTTTTATTTTTTATTTTCTAATATTCCCGATTTTCATAAGCCGGTCAGCATGCAAGTCTGAAGCAAATAAATGCATAAAACAAACAAGATGTAGCAGGATGGTCTTTTTTATTTCAGGTTATCAGTCCTAGACGGACCCAACCCCTGTGTTGAGTCCCCTAAGTCAAATGCAACATGATGCAAATAAGCGTTCCTATTAGGGATCTGGCATGTGATTTTGTCATACTAAGTTAAAAACTTGGGTGTTTGTTCTAGACCGTGTACCCGAGCGGACAACTCGAGTCAAGGAAGGAGCTCCTTTCCGGGAACCAAAAGGCCAGCCGACTTAGAAACTTTCCGAGCCTCTTTATTAATTTAGGGTATGACACTAACAGAATAGGGAGTCTCAATCAGTAAGCACGTCCCCGGAGGTGAGAAGAGAAGGGTTTCAGCACAGTTTATATATACAGTTCATATAATATCAAAGCGGTAAAAAAAATCATTTTGCACATTAAATACAGATCATACGAAAATATCAGATAATAAAGCCAAAATACAACAATTTATTCTAAGCTCGAATTTCTAACCCTGAACCAGTGGTTCTGAGTCTTCATCCCTAGCGGAGTCGCCAAAGCTGTCACACCTCCTTTTTACGCTACCGCACCCCGCGAAGGAATGTGGTAAAGGGAGTTTTTCCAATTAAAGGACAATCAAAACGGAATTTAATTATTGAGAAAATAGAGTCGCCACTTGAGAGATTTATGGTGTCCCAAGTCACCGGTTTGAAACCCGAATCGAGGAAAAAGTTGACTCCGTATTCCAATCTACGAACCAGAAATCCGGATAAGGAATTCTGTTAACTCGGGAGAAGGTGTTAGGCATTCCCGAGTTCTGTGGTTCTAGCACGATCGCTCAATTGTCATATTTGGCTAAATTATCCGATTTTTTACAAATACGAGCTTATACGCAAGTTTTAAAACTCTTTACCGCTTTTATTATTATTACTATTATTATTATTTTAATAAAAAATTGCAACGTTGTAAAAATATATCTCGAACCACGTCACACCAGTGCACCCGTAGTTTTTGATACATTTCGACTCCGTTGAGATTTGGATTTGGGTCACATAAATGTGCACCCGAATTTAAGGAAATAAAATTATTTAAAGTACGCGCCTAAAGAGACTAACGCGTTGTTATCTTTTGGGAAGGCTGTGAAATTTGCTAAACGGCCCGTCCCGAAATCTAAGTATTTTAATATATACATTTATGAGGGCCCCGTGATTTGCATTTTATTTGGCGAGGCTCGTCTCATTCTTTATTAAAAGGATAAACCTAAAGTGACTACATTTTTTATGTTAAGTTTGTCTCTAAATATAAAGAAAAGATCCTAATTAATTACATGTTTATAAGTGCGGGCCTCTTATTAGTTATTAGATTATTTCGTGCCCTATTCTATAAGTGAATACTACTAAAACTGAAATTATAAATAGCATACGAGATTGACAAAATATTAAAACAAACTAACCAATCTTTAATTAATTTAAAACTAACATTTTTTATGATTGAGACGAATGGAATTAACTACTAGATGATGTTAATAACTGGATTTAAAAACTGGCCTATATACTGCCTAATGGAATTAGATTTTTTTCCGGTAGAATTAACTAAATAATTAATGCTACATCGCACTAGGAAGAATGACGAATCACTAATTTATTAGAGTACACAGTCTTAAAATCTGTTTTAAATACAAACATTAATTAAAGATGAAGTCAAAGTAACCAATGTATTAACTATTTGTTCATTATACAAATTACACAACTAACTACATTAAATCTACAATCGACAACCACAAACTGTGATTTAAAAACCAAACAATTCCAGTTAAATACAAAACTACCTCATGCATTTTTTATTGAGTCATTAAACTAAACTTTACAAATACTTATCACATATCTAATAACTACAGATACAACATTAATTCATCAATCACCCTAGTATTTTATTTCACTTTTACGTCTCACAGCTACATCAGTGTTGATTCAAAAGTGTACCTGGTATTGGAAAAAGAGGAAGAAACAGGAGTGATCAGCAGTGCAGTAACAGTACAGTAACAGATGAAACCCAGCAGAATAAATCCAAAAAAACAGTGGCAATTTCAAATGTACCAAACAGCAACACCAACACCAGAAAACTAAGTATGAAGCCAGAAACACCAACAGTAGCAAACCAGTACTGATTTTCAATAGCAAAGGACTCCACTTTTTCAGTTTTTTTTAACTCTCAAAGACTCTCTTAAAAATGATATCTTTTTACTGATTGTTTCTTTGTCAAAGACTTATCCTATTCTCCAATGTGACCTCCCAAAGATGATTTCACAAAAAAAGCTTTTTTTTTTTAATTCTGACCTCTTTGATTTTTAAATGCCCCTCTTAATTATGTCCAAGTCTGCGTTATTTATCTCCAAAAAACAGACTACTTTAAACAATTAAACAAATAAGGAAAAATCCCATCTTCTTGAGCCCCGTAATCCCTCTACTATATGTCTTGTCCCCCACTATATTAAAGAAATAATTTATTCCCCACTACCATATGTCTTGTCCCCCACTTTTATTAAACAATTCCTTACTATAATATTATTATTACTTAGTGGACAGAACACTCAACATAAATAATTCTTTAAGTTTTAAATTGCCGTATTACCCATGAAATTATTGAAATTACTATTCTACCCCCATCCCTTCAATCTGTACCAAAATTATCAGCTATAACCAATTCAAGCCTAACAATTGACTAATTAACACATGAAACCAATTTCCAATCAAATTCAATAATTAATCTCATGAACAAACTCATAATCAACAATATTTAAGAACCACTTTAACAAAGTCAGATTCACATCAGAAACAAACTTAACAGAACAATCAAGTAGATTCAAATCACTAAACTCAACATCAATTGAACTTCAAATTAAAATTCAACAGCAATACAACCAAGATGAATGATTCAATGATTTAACAAGAGGCATTCAAAATGAAACTAAAGCATGGTAGACTAATGAACACAAAAATAAAACCACTAGAACCAGCAAATACCAAATCATTACATGGATACCTGAATTTATCTAGTCCAAAACACAAGCATCAATTAATATCAACTCATAAAATCTAGCAATTCTAATTATCTAGTTTTCCAATTATCAAACACATAGAAATGGATGAACATCATGTCTATCACCACAAAAATCAAGCAACAAGTTAAAAATGTGAAAATAGGTAAAACCTGGATTGCTTTCCAATTAAACCGAAATGAAGCAAACTTTAAACGACTTTAAACGAAATCAACAACATCGAACCAGAATATTCGGACGAAGACTTTAACTTCGATGTAAACCAAAATCTGTCCGGCCAGCCATGGTTTTAAACAAACGATGAACAACGAACTACGGAAGATGATGAAGTCGACGAACTGGAGGGGTTGTTTGGACGTGGGTCGACGGGGAAGTGAAGGCTGCTGGATTTTCATCCAGTTTTGGTAGCGGATATGGAGGATTTCCGGCGGTTAAGGCTGGTTGATGACAGGACACGTGGGGGGCTTGCTTGTTCTAGTTGGTCGAAGGGGTCGTCGTGGTTGACGTGAGGATGGTGTTGGAGCTTGGAGATGGGGCTATTATGGAGGAGTTGCAGAAGGGTAGCCATGGTTGGAGCTTAATTTGGAGAAGATGAAGAGGCGGGGGGGGGGGGGGTTTGTTTTTTAGGTTTAGGGTTTTTCTTTATTTTTGGTAGTATAATGAAAAAATAAAAAATAAGTATGGAGGGGTTTGTTTGGTCAGATGAGGGGGTTGGCTTGGGCTAGGGGGTTTTGGGTTGGGTAAAGGGTGTTTTGGGCCTAGTTTCTTTAATTTGAAACATGGCTCAATCCGCATTTCCTTCTATTTTTTGTTCTCTTTTCGTTTATTTGCTCCAAAACTAAACTTAAAGATCCTAAATTAAATTAAGAAAACCAAAATTAACTTAAAATATTAATCAACTCCTAATAATAATTATCACACAAAATTAAGCATTAATTAAAATAAAATCGCACAATTTGGACATTAAATGCTAAAAATGCAAAAAATACATATTTTTTGTGATTTTCTATTTTTGTAAAACAAACTTAATTACTCCTAAATGTAGAATTGAATCCTAGATGCAAATGCAACATATTTTTTTTTGTATTTTCATCGATTTATCAAATAAACACGCACAGACAAATGCGAACAATAAAAGAAAAATACCACAAAAATCACAACAATTGCAAACAAACAAAAATTATTTTATTTTGAAATTTTTGGGAGTAATTATCATATAGGGTAAAAATCACGTGCTCACAGTAACCAACTGGGATTTCTAAATAATTACAGGAGTGCAGTAAATGGAAGAGTATGGCTATCATGGGATAGTAGACTATATACAGTTGATAAGTTGAAAGAAGATGCTCAATTACTGCATTGTCAAGTCAATAAAATAGCATCAAAGAAGACATGTGTTATAACAATAATCTATGGGTATAACACATGTGAGGAAAGGAAAAGGTCGTGGGAAACACCTAAAACTCTAGCTCAAGGAATAAATATGCCATGGCTAGTTGTTGGAGATTTCAATGCTGTGTTATATCCACAAGACAGACTAAATGGGAATCCAGTTCTGTCACGACCCAAAATCTAACCATGGTCGTGATGGCGCCTATCATGTTACAAGGCAAGCCTACTTCCCAAAATATTACTACTAAACCGATTATAAGAAATTAATAAAATATTTCCAATAATTTAATTTATGATAAACTAAACCAACTCTATATATAATAATATAAAATACGAAAATAGTCCCAAACATCAGGGTGTCACTAAGTCATAAGCGTCTAACACTATGAGCTAAGATATATAAACTGTCTAACTGTCCAAAGAAGAAACGACAAAAGGAGTAACAAGGTCTTGCGAACGCTGGCAGCTACCTTGCAATATCCATAGATAGCCGACCTGAAATCAACGATCGTCGCGCTCTAACTCACCTGGATCTGCACATAAAGTGCAGGGTGTAGTATGAGTACAACCACCTCAGTAGTAATAGAAATAACTAAGGAACTGAGCAGTAGTGACGAGCTAATCAAAATAGTCCAATTATTTATCTTCACAATTTACAATAAACATAAATAAACAGGTAAATTCCATAAAACCAATTAATTCCACAAAGAAATTAACAGGTAAATGCAGCAACAACAAACATAAATGCAACCTCACAGCAATATCACTCCATCACTCATCACTCGCACTTAGCACTCTACACTCCACTCAATATACTCAACACTTTGTGCTCACCGAGGGTGTATACAAACTCTGGAGGGGCTCCCAAAGCCCAAGCGCTAAGCACGGACAACTCACGTGCCATCATATCAATACCTGGATCCGCATGGTCAACTCACGTGCTACGCGGATAACTTACACTCTATGGTATAAATACTTGGATCCGTATGGTCAACTCACATGCTACACGGGCAACTCACACGCTATGGTATTAATATCCTCACAACCAGACCATCATATCAATACCTGGATCTGCACGGTCAACTCACGTGCTACGCGGACAACTCACGCGCTATGGTATAAATACCTAAATCTGCACGGTCAACTCACATGCTACGCGGGCAACTCATGTGCTATGGTATTAATATCCTCACAACCAGACCATCATCAACAAATAAGGGGACACATCCCATATCAAGTATCACAGCATATTAACAAATAATAGAGACTGAAGTAAACATGTACAATAATTTCTATGACCGAGTACAAATAATGTAAGCCTGGATAAGGCCTAAGCATGATCTCTAACATGAATGTAGACAAGTTCAACAATAAGTAACTACGTAAACACAGATGATGGCCGTAAGGCCTCACGGGACGGACCAAGTCTCCATCCCTCGAGGTATACACCCACACGCCCGTTACCTAGCATGGGTATCACCTCCAAACAATCACACGATAGCAAATTCTTCGGGTTTATACCCTCAAAGACAGAGTTAAAACTGTTACTTACCTCAACAGCGTAAAATCCTACTCTAGGATGCCCTCATCTCTGGACCTGGTATCCAAAAGCTCTGAATCTAGCCATAATTAGATTAATACCATAAACATGTGCTAAAGAATCGAATTCCACAATAAAAACTATAAAATATGCCAAAAATTCGAAATCGGCCAAAACCCGGCCCCCAGGCCCACATCTCAGAATCAATCAAAAATTGCAGAATAATAATCCTCGTCCTCTCCCGAGTCTAACCATATAAAATTCACCAAAATCGGACTCCGTTTAATCCCTTAAATTCTCACCTAAAACTCTCCAAAACTCAAACCCTAACCCCTCAATTTTCACTTTGAAATCATCAATCAAATCCTATAAAAAACAAAGATAGATTCATGAAATATAATCAAAACCGAGTAGAGAAAACTTACCCCAATCCATATGGTGAATATCGCCTCCAAAATCTCCCAAATTCGAGCTCCCCAACTCAAAATTTGATCGAATGAGCAAACCCTAGTTTTATATATTTTTCTGCCAGTTATTCTGCCTCGTTTCTCATGCCAAACTATCCAAAACTCGCTTTTATGCCTCCAATGGATTCTTTGTGCAATTCTAGTCAAGTTAGCCTTTTGAATCACTCAATTTGACCTTATAATAAATGCGATATGTAGGTTTTAATATTTGCAAATAGTGCAAATTTTTAAATACGATGCTAGTGGCAATTTCGTAATTACTCTGAAAAATCTGGCAATCTAATTTTTAGTAAAATGACCATGAAATTCCCATACGATGTCCAAATTCGATGATTCTTTTTTCTACGAGTTTGTAGTTACGATATGGATATAATACTTCAATCAAAAAATAAATCGAAGCTCATTTGTTCAATGTGGTATCATTTATACTTGAAGGAACGGTGTCGAAACATAAGAAAAACAAGCACAATACAACCCAAACCTATCCGAAACTCACGCGAGGCCCTTGGGACCTCAACCAATAATTTCAACAAGTCATAAATCACTAACCGAACTTAGTCAAACCTCCAGAACACCCAAAACGACACCAAAACACCAAATCAACCTCGAATTCAAGCCTAATAATTTCTAAACTTCCAACTTTCGCCAATTCAAGCCTAATTCTACCACGGACCTTCAAATTATATTTTGGACATACTCCTAAGTCTAAAATGACCAAACGAAGCTAATCAAATCATAAAAATCCAAATCTGAATTCGTTTACTCATAAGTCAACTTTCGATTGACTTTTTCTAACTTAGCTTCCTAACTAAGAGACTAAGTGTTCATTTCACTCCAAAATTACTCCGAACCCAAACCTACCAACTCGATACAATCAAGACAGCTGAACAATACATAAAGAAGCATAAATAGGGTAAATAGGGCTATAACTCTCAAAACGACAGGTCGGGTCGTTACAAGTTCAATATGGGAAGATCAGAGATTTCAATAATTGCATTCATGACTTACTACTTAATGAAGTGAGATGGACATGGGATACTATACCTGGAGTAATAAACAACAAAGTATGGAAAGAATCTGCAACAGACTAACTGCTAACTAGGATGAATGGGCTAACTATGGATATGATGCCGGAAATAGACCGATTTTATATCACCCTTC
>MDKF010772813.1:0-31342 GCA_026770625.1 Nicotiana glauca | reverse complement strand
TGTAATAAACACAAACCTTAAACATGGTTGGTAATAAGGTTTGCTATATGGTATAGGTAGGTAAAAATCCCAAAAATAAAAGAGAGATATTATGCCTTAAGTCTACCCGTGTAATAAATGTTATCAAGTTGAGGGGCAACGTGGGTTGTGGTGAAGTGGTGTAAGTAATCTTTTATCTTAAATTAGAAGTTTCAAATTCAAGCCATGAGTATGAGATCGCCTTTGTTAGAGAACATTTTAACCCTGGGTGGGAAAAAAAGAAGAAGAGAGATTATGCCTTGAGTCGACTAACATCAATGTGCACCATACCAAGCATGACTTGTTATGACTTCACAGTCATAACCTCTTCAACTTTGGGGCCACGCGAAAACACACACAACTCAAAGTAGAGACTAGAGAGTAGTAGGGCCTTGCTATTTATCACATATAATGACTTTCCTTTGCCAATTAGTGGAAGACAAAATGATTAGGCTTTGAAGCTGATGGAGTGAAATTGGCATGTTAGAGACCCTATCTTAAGTCAACAAAATTTTCCCTTAATATTCTTCTACATAGCACGAATACGGATTAGTCCAAGCAATGGTATGAAATACCAGATGGATAAACAGAACATTTTCTAGCAAAACCAATAAAATTTTAATCCTCAAATTAATTAGCAGAGCAAGTCAAAATTAGGAAAAGAGTAGGAGGTGTCTGAAGGTATAGAGAGATTTCAAATTAGACATATTAAGAAAGCAGAAACCACCCCAAGCACCAACTTGATTTCGTTGAATAAGATTTGAATAGTCTCCCTAAATTCGTTCATTGAGTTCACCGTTTAATAATGATTTACTCTAAAATACACCTAACCTTTTGATGATTAGATAGGTAAAGAAGGTAACTAAGGCATGCATGTGACTTCAAGTAAATTCATAATCACCCATTTTGAAAATTGGGAGTGTGGTAAGAATGAGAACAAAAAAGGAGACCCCATAAATATCATTGCATTTCATGTTATATCATAAATAAAGTTGCTTTAAAGTGAAGATATATTGGAGTGGGAAATCCCACCTCCATCGGTTTCCAAAGTATATAAATAGACAAGCAAATGATTTACACCTTCTAAAGTATGTATAAATAAAAAGGGTGGAAACTAAATTGAAAGATTATTGGGAATCACTCCAAATTGACATGCTTAGCTAATGGAAAAGGAAAGGCATCACGATGTTCTTATTTTCCTATTTATAATCATTGCCTACGAGACATATATCATCTTTGGGAGGTGATTTTAGTTGTCCTTTTGTCTTTCTCAAATTTTACTCAAACAAGTAGTAATTTTTTCTATTAAACAGATGAACTTGAGGATGGATAATTCAAGCTTCTTTTGACGTTTTGGGTAAAGTGTTTTTTTCTAAAATTAAAGTGTTTGCCAAAACTTTTGAAAGAATTTTTTTTTTTTTAGGAGAAACAAAAGCAGTTTTGAAAAAACAGAAAAAGTAATTTCTTTTGAAAAGCAATTTTGAGGAAAAATCACTTAGAACCAATTTTTTAAAGCTTGGCCAAACACTAATTGCTACTCAGAAATATTTTTCAAATTAATTAGCCAAAGACAAATTGTTTCTCACAAAAATACTTTTGAAAAAAATACTTTTAAAAAAAAAATACTTCTTAAAATAAACTCATTTTTGAAACTTGCCAAGTGGGCTATAAGTCTAATAGCATGCATAATGGTAGCATTTTCATAGATGTGGAAAGACATAATTGCTCTAACCACGAGACTCTATAATCAAGTGAAGCTTTTAACAGCTATAGTAAGTGGAGAACAAAAAGTGTTCACTGGCAATCCATTCACTGTTTACATTGCAGGTTTATATGTTCTTTTCCTAGATATACCTTCGTACCATACTTCAATAAAACTAAAGACTTCTCTGATCTTGTAATAGCACCAGATTTCGGCTTTATGTGCAATTCAATAGAAGTTAAAACTTTTAATTTCACCATAGTGGACTTAAGTAAAAGGTTGGATTAAAAATACTACCTAAGGTACATTAGCTCTTAGCACAATCTCATAAGTATTACACCAGCAGAATACCTCTATAGGGTTCGAGTGGTCAAACAAATACATAGGACAAAAACTAATCCAGCATCAATCTTGCCATCTAGCCCCTTTAGCACATCTTACCCCCGCTTGTCCCACACTGGTAACTGAAAAAATCGGAAGGCCACGTATAAGGTGTAGGAATCTCTTAATGGTGTGAGGCCTTGTGGGAGAGATTGACCCAAAACGGATAATATCACACCATGTTAGAGTATCTTTGGGCTGCTTGAGCCTAACAGTTTCCTAGTGCTTCTCATTACTTTGATTTAAGAAATCAAAAAGCCACATAACACCTTAATGGCATCCATCTAATACCTGCAATTTGAAGCAAGGTTGCATGATTTCCATTAAGTCCAACCTATCGAGCAAAACTTCAAAAGAATAATCATGATGTTTACAAAATTTAACTTTGTTTCATTTTTTTCCTATCGTTTGAATACTTGCCTAAGCGCTAGTCTACTTAATCATCATAATAAGCTTCATTTCCAACTTGGGCTACTTTATCTGCTCAAGCTTTCAAAGCATATAATCATAAACTCTGCCATTGCAGGTCACTCGTTGAGTTGTTCCCTTCTTTTTTTTGGTTCTCCACGACTTGAATTCCATCATTTGGGTTCCTTTGGGATTGGACCAGTGTATTCCCCTATCTTATCTATTTGACCATGTTTCACTGTTGATCAGACATGAAGTTGCATAAAGTGGGAGCGAGAATTTATCTACAAGTGGAACCAAAGAAAGTATCTGGACACAGTCCGCGCAATGATAAAAGAGAATTGACATGATGAGTACAATGAAAATCTATACGGGATGACCCTAAATGTACATATGCAGCATCCGCATCCTATTATACTGAACCAAACGCTTTTAGGTCATACACAAACAATAGTAAAGCCTATGAACATATTTTAATTTTAAACATAAAACTTACTCCGTTAATGGTATACAATAATTCTGTCACGACCCAAACCGAAGGGCACCCGGTGCCTTACTCAATCGAGTACCAACATAACATATCTTTTTTATTATACTATCTTGAGTAAATGAGCCAGAAACTCGTCATGAGATAACAAGAATAAAACATAAGGGAATACTCAATATATGACGACCCAACATGATATACAAACTTATACACGTAACATACGAGCCTATAAGGCCGACATGACCATGTGTAAACTCAACACATAGGCCAACAAGTATCCATAAACCCGACTTCTATCTACAAGCCTCTACGAGTACATAAAGGTTGGGACAGGGTCCCGTCATATCAATCAATACATATCCAAAGCATACTGACCAAATAGGCAACTCCGGAGCAAGTGGAGTGCAGCAACACCTCCGCTGAGCTGATAGCCTACTAGGAGGAATGTCAACCTATCAATTGGGACCTGCGGGCATGAAACACAGCGTCCCCAGGCAAAAGGGACGTCAGTACAAATAAAGTACCGAGTATGTAAGACAGGAAAGCATAAAAAGAACAGTAATATAAAGAGAGATAGATGAGATACAACCTGGAACATCTGCGTGCCTCTGGGGGCTACTGACATGAAATGCATAATACATATATATACATCAACTTTTAAAAACATACACCTCTGTAGGCATCAGCATCATATCGTACCCGGCCTCAAAGAGGACTCGGTAAAAACGTACCTGGCCATCATAAGGCTCGGTAGAATTGTACCCGGCCACGTGGAGCTCGGTAAATCCAACTGATCAGTGGTTGCACAATAGATGTCGTACCCGGCCTACTATAGCGCGAATCGGTAGAGTAAAATAGATACTATATATAATGCATGCTAGACTCATGGAATCACGTTCTAAACCTTTTAGAGTGACTTAAGGTCGTTGCACCTTCGATTAACATTATGGACATCATACCATCAATATGAGCTTCTGTAGGATTCAAGGATCATACATACTTGCTTAAAATAACTTTATAAGAAAGGAACAACATGGGCAACCTTAGTTTCTAGGAGTAGATCCGTTATGAAATAGCGTATTCATTTCACTTTAGATCATGCTAAAAGAAAGAAAGAAATGCCTTAACATACCTTAACCATGGTGAGTCCTTAATACCTCCCAAGAACCTCTTCAAAAAAACTCAACTCAATCTACCATTGCATAAGGAGATTCAAAATCAGTATTGAATAAAGGCAAAGTCTGCAACTTAAACTTGTAGCTCGTTTATATAAATTTGGGCAGCATCTCCCTTGTAACAAGAGCCTCCTCCAATATCATATACCAACAACAATTACCAGAGAAATCCAAGCCTCCTCCAATATCATATACCAACAACAATTACCAGAGAAATCCAGCAATACATAATTATCAATAACAAGACACCATAAAACAACAACAAGTCATAACTATTTTATGACGAGCGACAAACTCCAATTGGAATCCGTATACCACATACCATCCCTTATAGACTTTTTACTTCAACTTAATAGTATCATTAACATGATAATGAAGTCATTCATCAATAATTCCAGCCTTATACCATATGTCCATAACAAAGAAAATGATCCACAACTCCAATTATTCTTAATTAGTAACTTTATTCACCCATTTAACTTAACCAATGCCAAGATAACCTTAAGAACCTGTAGGAACACAATATATTTACCTCCTACAGTAGATGCAAGTCGAAATCCATGTTATATTTAGCTTACAACAGTCCAACACACCCCAATCAATTCATACCAAAAACAACGACTATAGTAGTGTCTAACACCCCAAAAATATTATAAAGTATGACTAATCCATCATTTCACCATTATGTGGTATTTCTCTACACCATTTATCCTTCAAAAACTCCATTAAATAGCAACAAAATATACAGCCCAAAAGCTACACGAAACAGCCCAATACAAATCAAATAACTCGAACTCACGACTTCCGATCACCGTCCCGTGAGTTCTAACTATTATGAAATCAATTAATCAACCTTCCTTGATATTTAAGAGCTTAAAACTAGAAATTAAGAATTGTTATTAACTTTAAAATACCTTCCAAAACTCAAACTACAAAGAAAAAGAGAGGCTATATAGCGATACTTACGTCGTGGGGATCGTTCTAGTGTTATTGCTTCTTGATTTCATGTCTTGGACGATAATCTTGTTGGATAACCTTGTGGACAGCTTAAAGGTGAGGTTAGGGGTCTTATTTGGTCGAGCTCTCTGGAATTATGAAGTAAGAGACGACATAGGGAGATAAATATCCATTTTGGTTGAAAAGTCAAAAGGTGCTACTTGGCACCATCTCATTGGCCCTTTTTCAAACAATTATATCTTTTTATCCGAATGTCGTATGAATAAACGGTTAAGAGCGTTGGAAACTACATTCCAAGACCTTCAATTTGATATATAATATGTCCCAAAAAGACCTCATATAGCACACGAAATTTATTACTCAAAAAACTTCATTACAAGGCAAATCCTTAGTCGGTTTTTTCGCAACTTAAATCCGATTTTTCTCAAACTTTATACTTCATATACAAACATCATATATAGTCATATCATGGCTTTAAACTCATTTAAATCATGATTAAAAAGTCTCATATTCATCTTAACTTGCTTAACACTTCGGCAAACCTTTCTTGTCCTTGTAGAAGGATTTCATCCTTTTTGAGCTTACATCAATTGACTCACTAAGTACTTTCAGGTACGAAAACATGGGTGGTGACAGAAGTGGTATCAGAGCAGTTTTGTCCTAGGGAGTCTACATGCCGTGTCTAGTAGAGTCTTGTTTATGGGTGTGTTGTGCACCACACTTATAAGCAGGAGGCTACAGGGCATTTAGGTTGTCACTCTTTCTTCTTACTCTAGATCGTGTTGTAGAGCTCAATTGTAAGAATTCAAACTTCTAAATTCTATTGTATGCGTAATACAATGATACCTCATCCAAATAGGTAGTTAGTATGAGATTGAATGTGTTTGTGGAAGAGTTGAGTCAGAGGAACTCGATTTTGCATCATGCTTATGACAAGCAAATGTGGGGTCTTCTGTAGATCATGTGTGTACTAAGATGTGTAAGCTTCTTGATAAGGAGTCTTAAGGCAAGAATATCTATCTACTCGTATGGTAACAAGGAATAAGTGAATCGGAAAGTAGACACAAGTTTCAGCAAGTAAAACAAGCAAGATGACGAAGGGTACGGGGTACCTAGTTAATGAAGATTATCAGTATTTATAATTTCGGCAGAGCAATGTAAGTATTAGTGTTACCTTCAATATTAACGGTGATATATACAATTGACCGCACCCAACTCAGTTATGCCCTATGGGGGCTAATAAATATAGTTTAAGAGAAGAATGTGATATCAAGATTCAGTTCGGGTTAGAGTAACCCAAAATTATGGATGGATTGTTATCATTAACTAATGTTTTCGAAAGATAGTGCAAATGTGGTAATAGATCTTCTTGTGAGATACACAGGTGGTGAACTCTAGAATTGTACAGTCAAATAGGAATACTAGAACATTCAGAAATTTCAGAAGATAGGCAGCGGGATCCTAGAAGGGAAAAATATTTCCCTTAGTATGACTCCAGCCCCGAGTAAAAAAAAAAGGAAGAATGTTAGGCATTCCAAAGAGCCACGAGATAAAGCAAGGGGAGCTAAAACAGAAAGAACTTTTTGTTGAAGTTTTCAGAATAAAGTGATAGACAAAAAAAATATTATCCAGAGAATAAGAAGAGAGTAAATGAAGCATCATGAGTAAGATGTGATATATGGGTGATGACATTAAATCAAAATATGACACGATGACAGAGTTTATAGTCAAGTGAAGGAAAATACAAGAGGAGACAGACTTGAGGCAATAAAAGAGTATAAGCCATAAAGTCATATCCTTATTTCGAGAAATGAGTTGGTGACTTCAATGTGATTACAAAGAGGAAAGGTTAGACCCCAGAGTAGTAGAAATCAGTATGGGACAAGATAAACTGAACATGAATTAGGGGTTGAAAGTTTATAATAGTTGGTATCATGGGTAATTTCAGAGATAACATTCTGACAATAGTAGAATGGACAACAAAAGAATAACATTTAAGGTTCATTTAGGAAGATGCTTCCCTGAAGCAAGCACATGGAGCAGAGTTAAGCTTAAGGGACTAAGTGTGCCAATTACACAAAGTGTCACCCTTGTGCGTAATAAATTCGATTATCCCCGGTATAGAGGGGTTACCGCAAGGCGAGTAAGATGTTAGTGAAGAAGTGAAAAAAATGGCAAGATGAAGAGGTAACTATGGAATAGTAAAGGAGGAATGAGGTAAAAGGGTGAAAGGAATGAGATAGAATCTATTCAGATGCTATAGATATGATATGACTCCAAAACGTTATGCAAGCATGACGCCAGAGAGAAGCGGTAAGGGTTGCGCACCCGATTATGTTGATAAATAAGTGCAAATGAACACTCGATACATAAGGATTAAGCGTGAGAGGTAACTTAAGACAAAGCAAAATAACTAAAGAGAGATTACGAGGAATATAGATATGAGAATGGACCAACGAATAGTTTGTAGTTGATTCAGGAAGAGAAAGTTATGGCTAGACAAGAGGTTATAAGCAAATCAGCAGATCATGCAAGATAAACATACTGAATCCTAACATAGTGAATTCAGTCTCGCAAATATGACGTCATAAGTAGGAACATCGAAAATTCCTTCGGGTATACAGTATAACAAGATCGTAACTTTACAAGATCCAGAAGATCTCCTTAAGTACGACAAAGAAAGACTAGCCGAGGAAATAAGGAAGAAGGCTTCAACTTAAGTATAATGATATAAAAGAAGAAATGGTCTTGTAACAAGAGTCTCGCTACAATATGGTATACACTCCATAAGGAAGTGGCGCCTATAGTGGCTAATGAATGGGAAAAAAAATCAAAGGTGATATTTGAGATCATATGAGTTATAGGAAATTCAAGTATTGGTGGGCAAGAAGATAAGCCAAGTATTCATGCAACAAGTGGCATAACGAGTAGGAAAAGTGATTGCTTACATTTAAAGAACACTGAGAAGGCACGAAAGGAATTATTCAATCAATGATCCAGAGTAATTACGTTGTGAATGCACTTAAGACTTCAGAGTTATATCCATGCAGCATATATGTTGACATTCATACAGCTATAAGAGACTCTGATATAAGTTAAAAGAAAGAATTAAGCCCACGTCACCGACAAAGACTTGAATTGTTAGAAGATTATATCATGGATACTACATAGAGTCCATGAAAGGCTAATGTAATAGCTAATACCCTAAGTTGAAGATCGGAAGATAGCCTAAGCTTAATTAAAGGCTGATAAGGAAGAGGAAGCTCGAAAGTTACATCACGAGTCCGATTGTTAGACCCAGATGATTATAGAAATCGTGACTCAAACCACAGCAGGAGCACTTTTGATAGTAGAGGTATGAGAGAGATAGTACAACAATCATATTCTATAAAGGCTATACGATAAAGCAATTAGAAGAGTACCAGCCTCATAAGACGTTAATACGAAGCTCCCACCAGATTGTGTATGCACCAGGGTTGCAAGTATTATAGTAGAGCTTTAAGGTATGGATGTGAATTCCACCAATGTATAAGGGAGATTATGAAATCGATAGAAGATACGGTGCGAGATTTAAAGGTAAGTATGGTAAATGTGACTGAGAAGGTGACAATAATAGGCAAGGTCTCAGGATTAAACCCGTCAAAACCAGAGGGATGATGCTTCCCATGAGCTATAGAAAGCTCGGTACACTCTGAATGAACTCAGAGGAGTCTAAGAACAGGAGCAATTAGAAGAGATGGAATACTGCCCTGGTAGTAGAATAAGGGTGTAATTGTGATAGTTAAGAGAATGTCGTTTGGGCCTTCAATTGAGTAATGATTTAAAGAAAAGGGATTTCATGGATGGAACGGTATTAGAATGCCCCCGTAAGATGAATACGTTGGGATATTATGAAAATGCAGTTATTGAAGTATAGTATCGTCCTTATGTGCATCAAGAAAATCACTTTAGCTGTTCCCGATGAGACGCAGGCCTTAGTAACAATGTATTACATCCGAGGCGATGGTTGGAGTTAGTGAACGACTATGATGTTTATATTTTATATCATCCAGGGAAGGCGAATGTAGTAGTCAACGCCCTCAATCATAGATCCATGTTTAGCCTGTCATATTTACAGGCATAGAAGAGTGAGATAGCTTGTGAGATTCATCTGCTAGCTAATCTTGGAATTCGATTACTAGATACAGGTGGTACCAGAGTTACTACTTAGGACATGGAAACCTCCTCTTTAGTAACTAAAGTGCAGGAATGCTAGTATAAAGATCATGTGCTAGATCATTACAGATATACAACCCCTCAAAAGGAGAAAAAAACTATTTGAGATGGAGTCATCAGATATCGAGGACGATTATATGTTCCTAATGTGGCAGGGTTGCGCCAGCAGGTTATGTGACAAGCAATGAGAAAGTAACCTAGATTTGTGTAGCACACCTCGGTAATAATACCAAGGTTATAAAATGAAATATAGCAATAGTCGTATGTTCAGCAAAGTACCAAGCGAAGAGCTTAAGTATACCTATATATGTCCAGAGGGGCATCATGTCATAGTTCTATATATGTATTCACAAAGTGAAGCCAAGAGATTGGCAAAAAGCTGGAGGAAAAAGGGAGAGAAGAGTCGTGCATAAAAGGACATAGTCAAATAGGATACATCATAGAAGGTAGTCGAAGTTATGAGATTGGAAGAACTCCGGCCATAATTCGCGAGGTGAGAATAGGCCAAATTGGGGGAATGCCCTGGTTTTTAAATTTATTCACAGAACAATTACCTAGATGGTAAATGACAATATTAAAGTATTCATTAGAGCCATATGGTATGAGAATGAGAAGCGCATCAGTCAACATTCGAGGACGAATGTTCCAAAGGGGGGAATAATGTTACATTTCAGGTACGAATGTTCCAAAGGGGGGAATAATGTTACAACTCATGTTTTCGTACCTGAAAGTACTTCGTGAGTCAATTGATATAAGCTCAAAAAGGATGAAATCTTTCTACAAGGACAAGAAAGATTTGCCGAAGTGTTAAGCAAGTTAAGATGAATATGAGACTTTTTAATCATGATTTAAATGATTTTAAAGCCATGATATGACTATATATGATGTTTGTATATGAAGTATAAAGTTTGAGAAAAATCGAATTTAAGTTGCGGAAAAACCAACTAAGGATTTGCCTTGTAATGAAGCTTTTTGAGTAACAAATTTCGTGTGCTATATGAGGTCTTTTTGGGACATATTATATATCAAATTGAAGGTCTTGGAATGTAGTTTCCAACGCTCTTAACCGTTTATTCATACGACATCCGGATAAAAGATATAAGTATTTGAAAAAGGGCCAATGAGATGGTGCCAAGTAGTACCTTTTGACTTTTCAACCAAAATGGATATTTATCTCCCTATGTCGTCTCTTTCTTCATAATTCCAGAGACCTCGACCAAATAAGACCCCTAACCTCACCTTTAAGTTGTCCACAAGGTTATCCAACAAGATTATCGTCCCAGACACGAAATCAAGAAGCAATAACACTAGAACGATCCCCACGACGTAAGTATCGCTATATAGCCTCTCTTTTTCTTTGTAGTTTGAGTTTTGGAAGGTATTTTGAAGTTAATAAAAATTCTTAATTCCTGGTTTTAAGCTCTTAAATATCAAGGAAGGTTGATTAATTGATTTCATAATAGTTAGAACTCACGGGACGGTGATCGGAAGCCATGAGTTCGAGTTATTTGATTTGTAATGGACTGTTTTGTGGGCTGTTTCGTGTAGCTTTTGGGCTGTATATTTTGCTTCTATTAGTTAGAACTCACGGGACGGTGATCGGAAGCCATGAGTTCGAGTTATTTGATTTGTAATGGACTGTTTTGTGGGCTGTTTCGTGTAGCTTTTGGGCTGTATATTTTGCTTCTATTTAATGAAGTTTTTGAAGGATAAATGATGTGGAGAAACACCACATAATGGTGAAATGATGGATTAGTCATTCTTTATAATATTTTTGGGGTGTTAGACACTACTATAGTCATTGTTTTTTGTATGAATTGATTGGGATGTGTTAGACTGTTGTAAGCTAAATATAACATGGATTTCGACTTGCATCTACTGTAGGAGGTAAATATATTGTGTTCCTACAGGTTCTTAACGTTATCTTGGCATTGGTTAAGTTAAATGGATGAACTAGACATGAACTAATGAATAAAGTTACTAATTAAGAATAATTGGAGTTGTGGATCATTTTCTTTGTTATGGATATATGGTATAAGGCTTGAATTATTGATGAATGACTTCATTATCATGTTAATGATACTATTAAGTTGAAGTAAAAAGTCTATAAGGGATGATATGGGGTATACGAATTCCAATTGGAGTTTGTCGCTCGTCATAAAATAGTTATGACTTGTTGTTGTTTTATGGTGTCTTGTTATTGATAATTGTGTATTGCTGGATTTCTCTGGTAATTGTTGTTGGTATATGATATTGGAGGAGACTCTTGTTACAGGGGAGATGCTGCCCAAATTTATATAAACAAGCTACAAGTTTAAGTTGCAGACTTAGCCTTTATTCAATACTGATTTTGAATCTCCTTATGCAATGGTAGATTGAGTTGAGTATTTTTGAAGAGGTTCTTGGGAGGTATTAAGGACTCACCATGGTTAAGGTATGTTAAGGCATTTCTTTCTTTCTTTTGGCATGATCTAAAGTGAAATGAATACGCTATTTCATAACGGTTCTACTCCTAGAAACTAAGGTTGCCCACGTTGTTCCTTTCTTATAAAGTTATTTTAAGCAAGTATGTATGATCCTTGAATCCTATAAAAGCTCATATTGATGGTATGATGTCTATAATGTTAATCGAAGGTGCAACGACCTTAAGTCACTCTAAAAGGTTTAGAACGTGATTCCATGAGTCTAGAATGCATTATATATAGTATCTATTTTACTCTACCGATTCGCGCTATAGTAGGCCGGGTACGACACCTATTGTGCAACCACTGATCAGTTGGATTTACCGAGCTCCACGTGGCCGGGTACAATTCTACCGAGCCTTATGATGGTCGGGTACGTTTTTACCGAGTCCTCTTTGAGGTCGGGTACGATATGATGATGATGATGATGCCTACAGAGGTGTATGGTTTTAAAAGTTTATGTATATATATGTATTATGCATTTCATGTCAGTAGCCCCCAGAGGCACGCAGATGTTCCAGGTTATATCTCATCTATCTCTCTTTATATTACTGTTCTTTTTATGCTTTCCTGCCTTACATACTCGGTACTTTATTTGTACTGACGTCCCTTTTGCCTGGGGATGCTGCGTTTCATGCCCGCAGGTCCCAATTGATAGGTTGACATTCCTCCTAGTAGGCTATCAGCTCAGTGGAGGTGTTGCTGCACTCCACTTGCTCCGGAGTTGCCTATTTGGTCAATATGCTTTGGATATGTCTTGATTGATATGGCGGGGCCCTGTCCCAACCTTTATGATTTTATGTACTCTTAGAGGCTTGTAGACAGATGTCAGGTTTATGGATACTTGTATGGCCTCGTGTTGAGTTTACACATGGTCATGTCGGCCTTATAGGCCCGTATGTCACATGTATAAGTTTGTATATCGTGTTGGGTCGTCATATGTTGAGTATTCCCTTATGTTTTATTCTTGTTATCTCATGACGGGTTTCTGGCTCATTTACTCAAGATAGTATAATAAGAAAGATATGTTATGTTGGTACTCGATTAAGTAAGGCACCGGGTGCCCGTCGCGGCCCTTCGGTTTGGGTCGTGACAAATTACACCTTAGATGCCACCTGAATGAAGAAGGGGATCGGGATGTTGTGCTAGGTGAATTGGGGCATTCCGAGAGTCACCGCGACTTTAGGTATTATAGGCGCATGATGGTTGAGGAGGTCATGGAGGCTATGCGTAAGATGAATGGGGGTAAAGCTACCGGGCTAGACGAAATCCCGGTAGAAATTTGGAGGTGTGCAGGTAGAGCAGGCTTGGAGTGGCTGACTCGGCTGTTTAATGTTATTTTCAGGACGAAGAGGATGCCGGAGGAGTGGAAGTGGAGCACGGTGGTCCCGTTGTACAAGAACAAAGGTGATATCCAAAGTTGTAACAACTATTGGGATATCAAATTACAGATTCATACCATGAACGTTTGGGAGAGAGTGGTAGAAGTGAGGATAAGGAGGACGGTATCTATTTCAGACAACCAGTTCGTGTTCATGCCAGGGCGTTCTACCACGGAAGCTATCCACCTTATTAAGAGGTTGGTGGAACAGTACAGGGATAGGAAGAAGGACCTGCACATGATGTTTATTGATCTGGAGAAAGCGTATGACAAGGTCCCTACAGAGGTTCTATGGAGATGCCCGGAGGCAAAAAGGGTGTCGGTCGCTTACATTAGGGTGATAAAAGACATGTATGATGGAGCTAAGACTCGGGTTAGGACAGTGGGAGGCGACTTAGAGCATTTTCCGGTTGTTATAGGGTTACACAAAGGGTCGGCACTCAGCCCATTCCTATTTGCCCTGGTGATGGATGCACTGACATACCGTATCCAAGGGGAGGTGCCATGGTGTATGTTATTTGCTGACGACATCGTTCTGATTGATAAGACGCGAGTCGGCGTCAACGAGAGGCTGGAGGTTTGGAGACAAATCCTCGAGTCTAAGGGTTTCAAGTTAAGCAGGACTAAGACGGAATACCTAGAGTGCAAGTTCAGTGTCGAGCCGACGGAAGCAGGAGTGGATGTGAGGCTTGAATCACAGGTCATTCCCAAGAGGAGCAGTTTCAAGTACCTTGGGTCGATCATACAGGGGGATGGTGAGATCGACGAAGATGTCACACACCGTATAGGGGTGGGATGGATGAAGTGGAGGTTAGCGTCTGGAGTCCTTTGTGACAAGAAAGTGCCGCCGATACTCAAAGGTAAGTTCTATAGAGCGATGGCTAGACCAGCCATGTTGTATGGGGCCGAGTGTTAGGCAGTTAAGAACTCGCATATCTAAAAGATGAAAGTAGCAGAAATGAAGATGTGAAGGTGGATATGTGGACACACTAGGATGGATAAGATTAGGAATGAAGATATTCTGGAGAAGGTGGGTATGGCCCCCCATGGATGACAAGCTGCGAGAAGCAAGGCTCAGATGGTTCGGGCACGCTCGAAGAAGAAGCCTAGATGCTCGGTAAGGAGGTGTGAGCGGCTGGCTTTGGTGGTTACGAGAAGAGGTAGAGGGCGTTCCAAGAAGTATTGGGGAAAGGTGATCAGGCAGGACATGGCGTGGCTTCAGATTACCGAGGACATGACCCTAGACAGGAAGTTGTGGAGGTCGAGCATTAAGATTGTAGGTTAGAGGGTAATTGTGCATATCTCTATAGCGCTCCAGAATGAGGCTAGTCTGTTAGGATTTAGTCTTAGACTACTAGTTGTTAATGTTGAGTTCGCACCAGTCTTTCGTTTCTCTTAGTATCGGTCTTTATCTACTGGTTATTGTTTTGCTTTTCATCTATTTTCCGGTTCTTGTGATGCTGTTATGTTTTCAATGGTTTATATTGATGATACTAATATATTATCTCTTTTCGTTATTTTTTCGTCTTATTGAGCCAAAGGTCTATCGGAAACAGCCACTCTACCCCCTCGAGGTAGGGGTAAGGTCTGCGTACACACTACCCTCCCCAGACCCCACTCGTGGGATTTCACTGGGTCGTTGTTGTTGTGATCTGAATATCTACATCCTTCTGAACTGGAGAAGGGCCTACTCATCAATCTGAATAATTATATCATGGATCCCAGCATCACTTAAATTTGTCCTGGAACCAAAGGAGTAATAAACAGCTTGTAGCATTAAGCAAATCTTAAAGCCACAAAATAGAAGGAAAATGAACCAGTTAATAAGACATTAGAAAAAGAACAAAAAAAAAGAAGAAATTTCCCCATACCCAGTAAAACTTGACTTCTATTGGCAATCAAACAATGAATGATATGCATTAACCAGTGGACTGCCATCTTACTATTTAAAGAATAAATGCTAATCATGGTTTAGCTAAACTCACGGTTTTACCAGCACTCAGAGGTACCATGTCAAACTGAACCTCAAGATAGAGCGTCCATAAGCCTGAGCATTGATGGTAGGGTAAATTGAACTCGCTATAGTGACTTTATTCTTCAGTCAGCATGCTCCTGGAAACATATGATTTTGTTGATAAAGCTCCTTTCATGACGATAGCTGATGATCAAGAGAGTTAACACTATCAGACACTTCAAGAACTCATGCACGAAATAGGATAAGAAGAAGTCTATTTAGCGAGGCAAGACTGCTATGCATATAGCATCAATCCAGTTCAGCAGTCACAGACATATAAAGTTTTTAAGCCTCTGCTTATATTATAAAGGCCGCTATGGAGAAAGAGGTTATTCACACGGACAAGTGTTCCAGAAATATCTTTTCCGAGACTAGAGTGAGGAGTCCAGAAAGAAGTATGGTCCAACTAGAAGGCAGGCACCGATCAAAGGAAAACGAGGGTGAATCCAGAGAAACAATCCATAAAATAATCATGGTCTGCATCCAAGGAATATTTGACTTCTCTAATCCTTAAAAAATTCTACATTCCATGAACACCAACAAAAATTCTACACTTTCATGCCAAAAAGCACAGTAAGTTTCACAAGCATATACCTGGAAATAGCACCTGATGAATGGAGTAAGTGATCCTAAATGTCATATCTTTCTATCAGTCGAGGAACAAGAGGCTGCAACAACATTATCTACACTGTTGTAAGCTCAATTTGCAAATGCAATACAGTAGAAAGAGAAGCAACTAGAGTCAGTTTCACTACTCACATGTTCCTCTACTTGTGAAAACCATGCTTCATATAGCTAATTCCTCAACATACTGCCAGTGCTTTTGAAACTAGTTCTTTAAAATGAAAGCTTGTACTAATGAAATACCGCTGCCAGATGAAACCAATGACCTACATATGATATATGAAATCTTCAAGAAAATCACTCAACAGAGTTAAAAGACCGGTTTTATTGTTCGCATAGTAGAGAAAGTGGCCTTAGTTCTGAACCAAAATCTAACGCACAAACAACAATCATGATTTCTTTTAATTTTTTACGAAAAGAAAAGTACATGAGAACTCAGGCAACAAACAAATCCTAACACTAAAAGATATCATGAGGATACTTAAAGAATTTGTCAAATCAACCGTATTGCACCAGCTGAACGTATAAGACTGACATTCATCACTAGGTAAATAGCTGAGAAAACAAGCAAGAAATCATTTGAGTGCTTGAGTTGGTTCTCATCGCAACGGCATGCAGAAATGCTTCAGGCCTTCCTGCGCCAAAGACAAAGCATCAAACATAAGAGAGTTTCCGGTAGTAAGGCCGGCAGAATTAAAAACTTTAGTTCGTTTTGAGTAAATCCTAATAAGCATAATCCACAATGTTGTAGAATGAAACCCATAAAAGCTCAGTGATATACTCTTCCAGATAAATACTTGATTTAGAGAACCCAGCTACTTGAACAAAATAAAGAACTTTCTGAAAGCTATTCAAAAGGCATAACGAGATTTCTTAGACTATCAAGCCGGTAACATCATTTTCGAACAGTATGATTTGCAACCCCAATAATTGGAAGCCAAAAAGACCCTTACATAACGCGACAGCTGCAGCAGCATGTGTTGCAAGGACGTCCAGACAGTTTCTTGATTGACAGGGGTTCAGAATCCAAGTTAGACGGGGTTCGGTTATTGGAGGCTTCTTTCTTTAAATATACAGGAACTTGCAGCATTATAATTGACATCTCCTAGATGTCCTTCAGAGGACGAAGAATTTGCCTCATCCTGATCGGTCTATAAATCCAAGCTTCAGAGCACAAGCACAAAAGGTGGCTTGTTCCTATTTACCTTATTCCAAAAAAAGGTGTCTTGTTACAACAAGTGACCAAAATCCATTTCCATTTGATGAGTTGCTAGGTAAGGCATGGGCTTGGCTTCAGAAGCTAGTCCCTTTTATTGGGTTCCAGAAAGGCACACCAAGCTATCAAAGCTTTGTCCAGAGCTTCATTCAAGAAAAATGTACATGACCAGAAGTCTCCGTGTATCATACAAGATGTGCTTGAAAATGGATTTGAAACAAAAAGATGTTTGCTAACAATCCTATTTTCCCAAAAATGTTAAACAGATTAACTCATCAATTGGAAAACTGGGCGACAAGGTTAGCACATTAGCCTAGACATGCACAGCAAATACAGATGGTCAAACAAACTCAGCTGGCTGGAGTTAAGAGCTAAAGCATGCTTTTCAAACATTTATCAGAAAACTCAAGAGAATTCCCTTGTTTGGGTAGCTGCATCATTCTCCGAATTTTAAAGAATATGTAGAGTCAGTCTTTTAACATGGGGCAGTGGGGGTAGAGAGAGTTAAATCCTAAAAGTCAAACACATCGAAGTAGCAGCCAAAGACTGAGATTTGCAACCTTCACAATATGTTTGCCATCTAGAAAATAGCTCTATTACAATATCATATCTGAAAGCTTTGAGGTCACACTGACCTACATTATAATCATTTATGCTTCAACGATCACAAGTACTTCATTTTTTACAATGATAATTATGTTAACTAACCTCTTCAGTTTTTTGCAGATTAAAGTTGCTCTGAACTGTTAACCTAAAGCTTTATGTGTCAAGGTAAAATAGGCATTAAATTGGCTTCAGTCCATGTGCTAGGCCTTAGGCTGTTCAGAGGAACCAAAAGAAAATCCACAGGCAGAGGCTGCCTAATACTATTGGCAGAGATGGTGTAGAAACTGAAGTTTTTTAGCCTAAACAGTCATCTCGAGGATGCTGCTCAACATTCCCTAGGATTCAACAGGCTTGTGCTGGCATCAGGAGTCCGAAAAAATCAAATAACATGAACCCAGCAAGTGAAGGAGGAGAGCACAATTGCTTTTGGTGTTTTCCAGAATTGAAGGCAAGGCATCCTAGAACATTCTAGGGGAAGTAGGAGAGGGAGAAAGTTGAGGAAGCATACAACGGTCCTTTCATCCTATATAAATGTGTGCAGCTAAGTCAGTCAAAAAAACAATTTCGACAAGAGACAAAGTTAAACTACAGTTAGTCGCAGTCACCAATTTAGAGGTACAAAACAAATTAAGAAAATACTTCGTGTTCAAATAAATATTACTCCATTCAAGTGTGACCTTGGTTTTAACATTAATATACATAAAGATAAACAGCAAACTAAAAAACAGTAGAAAATTTAGTTACCATGCCAGGTAGCTTTACAAAGAGGAACTAGATAGTTAAGCAACGTGAAGGGGTAGCTGCAGTTTCAATTATCAGCCGCAATTTGAGGAGAGAAAAGATGTAAAAGGGTGCTGCTATTAGCTCCAATATACAAGCAAAGACTGTGCAATAGGAGAACTACAATATTAAAGGACACGAAAAATAGTATCAACTCACTCATCAAACTTCCAACTAGAAAATGTTATTTGCTGAACAAAAGAACTTAAATGCCCAATAAGCCACTATTTTGGTCTCACGGAGTGATCGTAAGTCCAACATTCACTATTCTGAAGTCTCACACCTTCATTCCAGATGTAGGTAGAACAAGTAATTTAAAACCAGCCAAATTTATATTACTGTCACATTGAAGCCAAAGACATACAGATACAGCCAATGTTCACAGCAATGGGCCCTCTTCAAAAGTCAAAATCAGATGCACCCATGGAATACTGCCTTCTCCTACACCAAGTTGATAACCAGCTTGCAAGAATGTGCACATGACACAATAGTTTAAAAGGTTTGTACATCAAAGTTTAAGCTTACCATTTATCCATGTGCATTACTGTGTACAGTAACTAAGTTCCTGCCACCACATAACAAGAAGACATCCTACAAGTTTGACAACTACTCCCAACCGGAAGGCCATCCAAGCTACTCAAGGGTTTTGCAGCATCTCTCCTTGAAGATCCATCACTGGAAGGTAATAAGAGCGACATCTTTAAACTTCAAACCAATGACAAAAGATGTTTTTATGTCAGGATACCACCTACCTAAGACATAGATAAAGCCAGAAACAGATGTATGACAACTTGGTCTTAAGTACTTTTCTTCGTGGAACAAGACAATCTTAAACCAGATAAACTACATTCAATATTCACTACTTAGGGGCTTGTCCGCTCTTTGTTGTTCAAGTTCTCAGCAATGTGATCTTCACTTTATATTCAGACAATCAAGTTTTGGTTTCCTAATATATTCTATTTACCTTACCCTTTTGTAGCACACAATTGTTTAAGATTTTAAGATCTTGAACACCTAACATATTCTAATTTCTTACCCAAGATGTCTTCAAAATCCTCGCAAATTTACAAAGAAATAAAAAGTTTCTGATCTGGAGGTTAGTTTTGATGCAATTTCAACGTGAAAATCAAGCATGATTAAAGTCTTAAGAGCAGAACTTCATTTCTTTTATACTTTGACAGACATTTGATTGGGAGTATGTTGATCACATTATAGAAATTTTCGTAATTTCATCAGAAGAATGGTGTCAAAAGAAGAACTTACTTACTATGGCCATGCAACCTCAAAAAAAGGAATTTATAATTACTACAAGAAAGAAGAGTAAATCCACACTGACAGATAAAAAGAAGCTTTAAAACATGAAATTAAAAAGAAGAAAGGGAGTAAAAGTAGCTTGACAATAAACATTCAAAAATACCACTGAATATCAGTCCTCATGTAAACTTCGACTAAGAAGAAGCACACAAGTAATGAACAGGTAAAATTGTACAGCATACAACTGCATAATGTGCAAAAGCAATGTTAACAGCATTTCTTATAGTCTTAGTAAAGTTAGCATACCCCATGAATCAAATTAACATCAAAACACTTAGTAGTTCTAATTAAACATTAATATAGCATCTTTCTACCTATCTATCATACCGATACATACTGCAGCTGTCAGAATATATTGTGAATTTATTTCTTAGTCCCTGCGCTAATCATGGGGAACCAATTAAAGGGGACATCTACTAGGGCCTAGAAACTTCTTAAGTTTAATACAGAAAGAAACACAGATTTCTATTTCGATATTATGGATAATAATCACATCATATATATCCTCACCCAAATGAAAAGCTGAAGCGTTCAGGGGGAAAAACACTTGTAATAATTTAGCTAGCATGAAATGTGTAGGAGAAATTACATTGATAAGAAGAAGAAAACAAATGCAAATCCCAATGGAGAAAAGGAAAAAAACACTATGCTTGATCAATAATGGTAACATGTAACCCGTGAAAATAATAGAAATCACCGTAAGCTGACTCAGCCATTCCAGCTATCAAGAGAGAAAAAGAAGACAAATGCGAAGATTGGAAAAGGAGAGGGGTCAATAAGAAAATTACGGCATAGTGTTTTTCTCAGTGAGGTGTCGGACGATTCAAGAATGGAATACGAACGGAATGCCCCTTGATAGGAACTGACTAGCTACACTACGTACATCACTGCGTATCACTCATTAGTGAAAAACTGGGGAGAAAAAAACACGAAACTAATGAATATATTGCAAAATAGGGGAAGCCGAATTTGGAGAAATCGACTAAATTCAATTGGGGAAAGCTCTTAAATCATTAAGGATATGTTTGGACAGCTGATGGAAGGCTAGAAACTCGGGTTTTAGCCATAGCATTACATCTTAATTACTGTATTTTACGTGTGCTTAAACTCAAATGATAATGAATTATACTTACTATATATTTTATGCCTTGCAGGAACTGATCCGACTTTAAAAGTTAATTTGGAGCTAGATCGATCAATTTGGAGCTTTAAAGTTTGAGTAAAAGCCCAATGCATTAGGTCAGGATCGTGTTCGGAGGTCGTGTACCAAGTCTGGATGTCAAAAGAGGATAAATAATTTCACTTTGAGAAATTTGCACTGTTGTGCCGCACAGTGCGCCGTAGTGTGCGCCGCATGTGCACAATTTTACAACAATCATTAGAAAAAGTCAAGTCCTATTTCTCACACAAAAGGGTGTTTCGTCTAGGCCCGACCATACTTGGTATAAATACATGTAAAAATGCTATTTTGAGGACTTTTGACACACCGGAGACCTAGGGAGACTATTTCGGAAGGAGATTATCATCAAATTCTACATTTCTTCATCTTTAATTTGTAATTTGATTGTGCAAATTATTTGGGGAATTATTACTATGAGCTTGAGTAGCTAAATACCTAATCTAAGGTTTTGATGGAACCTGTTAAAGGATGATTTTCTCGTTATGTTAATATAGATTTGCCATCGTATTATCTCTATTTGTTCAACTATATACTTATTGATGTTGATTGAAGTGCCCTCAATTAGCTGTTCCTATTTAGTGTGCATTACTCGGGAGAGAGTGTATATTTAGGTAGTTGTTGAACATCATCACTCTTAACGTATATGAGGGATCAATACGAAGGTTTAAAGGTGGGATTAGGGTTAACGAAACCTTGGGTGCGATCTAAGTGAGTTGTATTTAAAAGCTAGCTAGCGTAATTCGGAAGAATATGTCTAGTATATTGTTGTAAGTAATCGGGAGAGAGCTACGACAGTCAGAGTGCTCATGATCGACAGAGAAGACTTAGGCAAATTTATAGCAAACATAGCCGAAAGGATTCCGATAACAAAGGAAATTAGAACCTTAGACCATTCTCATTCTTGCTTACAATCAGTTTATAGTTAGTTCTTAATTACTATATTTTTCTTACGTAATATTTAGTTGATGAACACACAATTTGTTACTCAAATATCTCTGAAGATTGAATACATGAATTTTTGTGAGTCCAATAGCTGTGATTGATAGTTTAATTCCCTATGAGATTCGACTCCGGACATGTAAATAGGAATATATTTGCAGCAGCCTCTTTGTCTTTTTTATAACGCATAGTTCGACGTGATCAATTTTGGCACCGTTGCCGGAAAACTAACGGTGCTATTGATTGCAGTTAAAAAGAAGTGCAAAAATTCTTAGTGTAGTCAATTTACTTCAATTTAAACTGACCATTGAAATTCTAATGTTTGTAGTCGTGATTGTTGCAGGTGCATGCCTAGAAACTCCTCAAGAACTGGTGAATTGCTCGAAGCATTATTATATCATTAGAAAGTGTTCAAGGCATTGAACCGTGTAAACAGGAAAGGCAAACGACAACAGAACTCAACCGAACAAATTGAACCAACCGTGCAAACAGGAAAGGCAAACGGCAACAGAACTCAACCGAACAAATTGAACCAATATGGAAGCCGATAATCTAAACAACAAAAACAACGTGAATGACCCAAACGATCAGGGTGTGGTACCTCTTGTGCTAGACGCAACACTATACGATTGGGCACAACTCATCGCTGACAACTTAGAAACTGCCATTGTAGTCCTTCATGTACAAGCATATTCATTTCAGATCACAAATAACATGCTACATCTATTGCAGAACAAGGGACTATTCTCTGGGTCATACGTTGAAGATCCTCAACAGAGCCTAAAGAAGTTCCTATCAATCTGTGCCATGCAGAGGCAACACAACATGACACTGGAAGCAATACGTCTGTTGTTGTTTCCATTCTCAATGACAGGAGCAGCTTAGATTTGGCTTAATTCACTCCCCGCCAGATCCACCACTACTTAGGAGGAATTAGTCAAGTAATATTTGATCAAATTTCATCCACCCAACAAGACTGCTCAGCAAATTAATGAGATATTGAGCTTCAGACAGAGACCAACTGAGATGCTACATGAAACGTGGGAGAGATTCAAGGGTCTGTTGGTTATATGTCCACATCATGGTATTTCGGAGTAGATGTTGGGGCAGAGATTTTACATGGGTTTAGCAGATACTTTGAAAGACAATGTTGATGCTTCAGTAGGTGGAGTATTTTTTAGCAAGACATTCAAAAAGAACAAGATCCTACTTGACAATATGGCACAAAACTCAGGATGGACAACAAGAAACGCTCCAATCACTCTTGTGGTACACTCAGTGGCTCTAGACCCGGCTAACACCATGGCTAAAAATATGGCCACTCTACTGACGCAGATGAGAATACTCAACAAAAGGTGGAAGAATCACGCCAGAAGCAACAGACACACATAGTTGATACAACTAATGGGGGTCTATGTACATCATGCATTAATCAACCATATGTCTACTCATGGAGTGCTGAAGGTGATGATCAGAAATATCAGGAAAACATGAATTATGTGGCCAACTATGGAGGACCAAGACCAGGTGGTCGGAATTGGGGTCAGCAGAATCAACAATACAAATCAGCTCAGCAGCAATGCAATAACAATAATAATCATGGGGCTACGCGACCATAGGGGCAAATGGTGCCTTACCAAAGGCAACAAGGGTACAACCAGCAAAATCAGCAGTAGGCTTATCAACAACCTCTACAATAATAGATTGTGAGACATGAAGATGGGTTTGCTAAACTTCAGGGAATTATACTACAAGTGATTAGGTCCACTGGAAAACTAGCTGATCGAGTAGACTCACATGAGTCAGTAATAAAGAATATTGAGATCCAGTTAGGACATATTTCCATGGCCCTAAATAATCGTCTTCATGGGACGTTACCTACAGACACCCAATTCAATCAAAAAGAGAAGGGCCCAAGCAACTGATAGCAGTAAGTCTCCAAAATGGTAGAAGCTTAGATTTGGAGCAAGAAATTGCTCACGAAAGCAGACCGACATAGACACTAGTTCCAACCCATTGAGGTAAATGATTTAGCAGGGTTAACTAAGGTGACAATTTAAAATGCGCAAGAGAACACCAACAAAGAAGAAGAGATTGTGAAAGAGACTGAGGCTGCACCAGAACCGACAGTAGAAGAAGTGCCTGAACAAGAGAAAAACCAAATCACAAGGAAGAAGCGACCTCCAACACCATTCCCAAAGAGATTGGACAAGTATAAAAAAGATGAGCAGTACAAGAATTTTTTGGAGATGTTGAAGCAGATTTAGGTAAACATTCCATTGATTGATACTTTAAAGGAGATGCCTGGTTATGCAAAGATGATGAAGCACTTGATGTCCCGTAAGTTCAACTTTCAAGATTTGGCCACAGTTACACTAACTTAGACCTCCAGTGCTGGTGTGACGAGACCCATAACTGAGAAGTTATTTGACCTAGGGAGTTTTACAAACCCATGCACAATAGGCAATTTTGCTTTTGCTAAGGCACTGTGTGATCTGGGAGCAAGCATAACCTTATGTCCCTAGATATCTACAAAAGGCTAGGCATTGGAAGAGCTAGACCAACGTCTGTGCTACTACAGCTGGCTGACCGAATAGTGAAGAGGCCCTCTGAGATTCTAGATGATGTATTGGTGCTGGTTGGGAAGTTTGTGTTCCTAGCAGATTTTGTCATCCTTGACTGTCGGGTTGACAAGGAAATTTCCATAATTTTGGGAAGACCATTCTTGGCCACTGGGAGAGCATTAATTGATTGTGAAACTAGAGAGCTCAAGATGAGATTAAACGATGAAGAGATAACATTCAACGTGCAAAAATCTATGCGCAAACCCAGTGAATTTTCCAATTACTCTCTGATAGATACGGCGGATGTAGTGTTGGAGGAGGACGATAAAGCATTGGACATTAAAGACCCTCTAGCAGCTTATCTCATAAACTTAGACGAAACAAATGGTGAAGACTTGGCAGAGTGGGTATTGGCTCTTGAAGGCCAAGGTTTTTGGAAAAAGGGAGCTTGAATTTGAGCCTTTGCACTTGGAGGAAAGAAAAATTCCTCTAGCTAAGCCATCAATAGAAGAGCCACCAAAGTTGGAACTAAAGCCATTACCATTCCATCTCAGATATGCATTCTTAGGGCCTGATTCAACTCTACCTATTATTGTCTCAGCTAGTTTGTTAGATGTGCAGGCACAACAACTTTTGCAGATACTAACTGAGTGCAAGACTGCAATTGGGTGGACCATTGCAGACATTAAGGGGATCATCCCGACCTTCTTTATGTATAAGATTCTACTGGAAGATAGGCACAAACCTTCCAGAGAACATCAAAGAAGGTTAAACCCCAATATAAAAGAAGTGGTGAAAAAGGAAGTGATTAAATGGTTGGATGCGAGAATCATATTCCCCATCTCTGACAGCAACTGGGTTAGCCCAGTGCAGTGTGTGCCAAAAAAAGGAGGTATGACGATGGTGAAAAATGAGAAGAACGAGTTGATCTCTACCCGAACAGTCACAGGTTGGCGAATCTGTATGGATTATATAGGAAGTTGAACTTGGCTACCAGGAAAGACCATTCCCCACTGCCATTCATCGATCAGATGCTAGATACATTGGCAGGGAGATCTCACTTTTTCTTCCTGGATGGGTACTCGGGATATAATCGGATTTCCATTTCCCCAGAGGATAGAGAGAAAACGTCGTTCACTTGCCCTTATGGAATCTATGCTTTTCAGCAAATACCGTTTGGCCTATGCAACGCACCGCCACATTCCAAAGGTGCGTGATAACCATCTTCACAGATATGGTAGAAGATATAATAGAGGTTTTCATGGATGACTTCTCAGTGGTGGGGAATTCATTTGATGATTGCCTTGTGAACTTTTGAAAAGGTGTATCGAGACTAATCTATAATCTCGTACTCAATTGGGGAAAGTGCCATTTCATGGTACAAGAAGGTATAATCTTGGGGCACCTAGTATCAAGTAAAGGTATTGAGGTGGATCGTGTAAAGGTTGATGTGATAAAAAAGCTTCCACCACCCACCTCCGTCAAAGCAATTAGAAGTTTTCTTGGGCACGCTGGTTTCTATAGGATATTTATAAAAGATTTTTCCAAAATTGCTAACCCCTTATGTAAATTTCTTGACAAAGATCGCCCTTTTGTGTTTTCTAATGACTATAGGGTAGCTTTTGAGGAATTAAAGAAGATACTGGTAACATTACCTATCATAGTTGCCCCTAACTGGGAGCAACCATTTGAGTTGATGTGTGATGCTAGTGACTATAACGTGGGAGCAGTTTTTGGCCAGTGAAAAGATAAAATCATGCATCTAATATATTGCGCAACTAGAACGTTGAGTAGAGCCCAGCTAAATTACACTGTAACCGAGAATGAGATGCTAGCAGTGGTGTTCACATTTGACAAGTTCAGGTCTTACCTTATAAGCTCAAAGGTAATTGTTTATACTGGCCATGCTGCTCTTAGGTACTTAATTGAAAAGAAGGAGTCAAAACTGTGCCTGATTCGATGGGTGCTACTACTACAAGAATTTGATTTGGAGATCTGTGACAGAAAGGGAATGGAAAACCAAGTAGCTGACCATTTATCCAGGCTGGAAGGAGCTAAAAAATGGTTGAGGTAGAAGAGATTCTAGAAACTTTTCCATATGAATAACTACTATCCATGAGTCTCGAGGAAGCACCATGGTATGCAGACATGGCAAACTACTTGGCGAGCGGTATTGTTCCTTATGACCTTTCCACTGTTCAAAAGAAAAAGTTCTTTCGTGATTGTCACATGTATTATTGGGATGAGCCTTATTTGTTCAGGATTTGTATTGATAACATGATCTGGAGATGTATCCCCGAGATAGACCAGTTTTCTATTTTATAGGCTTGTCATGCGTCATTATATGGTGGGCACTTCGGGGGAGTAAGGACAGTTGCGAAAGTCTTGGAGTCGGGGTTCTACTGGACAACACTGTTCAAAGATGCACATCTATGGATAAAGGGGTGTGATGAATGCCAACGAACCGGGAACATTTCCCGTAGACGTAAGATGCCTATGAACCCAATTCAGGAGGTAGAAGTGTTTGATGTATGATCAACTTCATGGGGTCGTTTGTCAGCTCATATGGCAACAAGTATATACTTGTCGTTGTGGACTACGTGCCCTAATGGGTAGAAAGTGCAGCACTCCCTACAAATGATGCAAAGGGGGTAATTGGTTTTTTGAGAAAGAACATATTCACCCTATTTGGCACCCCAAGGGCAATAATCAGTGATGGAGGCACTCACTTTGCAATCGAGCCTTTACTAAGTTATTGGAGAAGCATGATATACACCACATGGTGGCCACCCCATATCATCCACAAATAAGCAGGCAAGTGGAAGTCTCGAATAGAGAAATAAAGAGTGTGTTGACTAAATCTATGAATGCAACTAGAACAAATTGGGCAAGGAAGTAAGATGATGCACTTTGGGCTTATCGAACCAGTTTCAGAACTCCAATCGGCATGTCGCCATATAAGTTGGTATTTGGTTAAGCATGTCATTTACTAGTAGAGTTAGAGCATAGAGCTTGGTGGGCGTTGAGATAGTTGAATCTTGATATTGAAGCTGCAGGCACAAGTAGAGTAACGGAGTTGCACGAGCTTGATGAGTTCAGATATCACACCTTTGAGAGCACAAGACTGTATAAGGAGAGAATGAAGATGATACATGATAGAAATATTATATAGCAGAATTTTAAACCCAGTGATATGGTATTGCTATACAACTCAAGACTAAGGTTATTTTCGGGCAAATTGAAATCATGATGGTCAGGGCCATTTTGTGTGGTTGAAATTCACCCTATTGGTGCCGTAGAAATTGCTGCAGAAAATGACTATCGCACATTCAGAGTCAATGGGCATAGGTTGAAACATTATGTAGGCATGGATGAGGCAAAGGAAGTGTCAGTGACCCATTTGATTGAGCCTCCGATGTTGAGCGTACCTTAAATGCGCTTACCTGCATCGTGCCGCGATGTTAAATCAGGCTCTTGTTGGGATGCAACCCAATTTTTAACCTCACTAACCCATAATTGTAGTTTAGGATTATTACAAGTTAGGAGTTGTGAGATTTGTTTGGGCAGGTACAAGAATGAATTGGACATAAAATAAATATATATTAGAGTCTGGGTACAACCCGCAAGCTAAATGTCGAAAACAAAGCGATCTCTAAGAAAAACACACTACCGCACCGCATGATGCGCCGCAGTGTGCGATGCAGCTGTGCAAAAATTATAATTTTTTTGTTTCTCTTAACCATCCCGTTCACCAACCGTTCCCCCTCCCATGTTTTCTCTGTTCTCTTCATAGTAAACGCTCCAGCCCTTCCCCCAATCTCTTTTCTTCTCAAATTCCTATCCCACACACACCTCTCATCCCTTCCATTCATCCTCAAGGTAAGTTTTTCTCTACCCTCCTCTCTTTTCTTTGAGTAATTTATTGTAGTTGAGTAGTATAGTTTAATTTGAACAAAACCCTTAGTAGTGTAGTGGTGCTAATTTTTTTCAATTTCCTTGGTTATTTTGGCCATGAGGTGCTTAACTTATTTAGGTTTCCATTATGCTTATAATTGTGGAGGATTTTTAATATGTCTTGATGCTTATAGAAAAGTTTAATGGTGAAGTTGGGTGGAGGTGCCTTTAAGGACGAAAATTGGTGGAATGTTTGTGCAAATTTGGAGCACTTTGTTCCCTTGTTATATTGTGGTGGTGGTAGGATGGTTGATTGTTATGGTTGTGTAGTAATCTTGGAAGAATTAAAGTTAAAATTATGAGGTAAATTTGGTGAATACCATGTGTTTGATTAAATGCCTCAATGACATAGAAAGTGACATTGTAGTTTAGTGGAGGATAATTGTTATGAGATAATGTGATGCTAGGTGCTAATTGGAATGTTCGATTCATGTTATGTGCTTGTGTAATGTTGTGTTGTACTTTCTGAAGTTTGTTAGTAGTGCATTAGTATAACTTCTTTTCTTTTTCTTCTTAGTTAGTAGATTAGCTTCTTAATTTTGTAATTAAGCTAGTATAATCCGTGGTTTTGTGATTGCACCATTATGTTGATGATTGGATGGGTTGTTGATTGCTTGCGGCACACTTCTAATAGGATAGTCTGAGTCCATGATATAAATTTTACATGTGAACATGCCAATAACATAAGTGTGGGGTGGTTACCCCATTTGGTCTTGTTTTGGTTATGTGTTGTGGCTAATATTGTTCGTCTTGTGTAGGTACAATGTCTTGCCACTCAAGAAAATGCTCTAACATTGATTCTTCTGAGGTTACATCTAGTAGTCGTCGAGGTGGGAGACGGGCAGCTCCTACCGCCCCAGTGGAGGAGGAAGAGGAGCGCATTGACCCTGATGCGGATGAGGTGCCAGAGTGCAAATATGGTATACGGGTTGTCCCAGCCCATGCTTGATGCTGGTTCCAGACATTTATCCCAGCGATGCCACCAGAGCCTGAGGTTACTATTGATGATGGGAAGTTAGCCCGCAAATATAGTGAGATATACAACAACATTCGAGCTTTGGGGTTCGATAGTCTATTCCATCCTGGTGATGCGGTGAATGTGACCCTAGTCAAAGAGTTTTATGCCAACTGACAACCTGCAGCCAACTTGGATGATGTGCATGAAGTACATGTATGGGGTAAAGTGATTCCTTTCTCCTCCCAAGTGATCAATCGGATTATGGGTTTCACAAAGCATTCCCACAATCTCTTTCAGAGGTTTCTCTATCGGCCAAACTATCCGGCTATCTGTCAACTGCTATGTGGTGCTGACTCTTCTGCCGCATGGGCACGAGATGCAAATGAATTCTATAAGGACATGAAGAAGAGTACATACAAGAGGCCAGCCAAGGTTGTTTTGCAGTTGATTAATCCCAAAATCATGGCCACTCAAAGTGACACTGATTTCCCGCGACTGAAAGTGTGTTTGATCTATGCCTTGTTGACACGGATGCAGGTTGATCTTGGAAAACTCATGCTGGAGCATATGGCTAGATGTGACCACTTGGGGCCCGCTGTCTATATTACCAGAGTATGATCACTCGATTGTTGCGAGTGCACCATATAGAGGAGGAGTTTCATTATGACCGAACTATTCAAGTGACATATCCTATTAAGGCGTATGATGTTACGTCAGTGATATACCCCCTGTTACTGATGTTAATTCGGACTAGAGGATGGTCCGCGTTGAGAAGACACTACAACTATTATTTGCTGACTTGAGACTTCGTGCTGCTCGGGGGGAGAATGACTTGGAGGAGTTGCAGCAAGATCACCCCCTTTCTGCTATCACTTAGCAGTGGTTGGGGTTGACGAGAGGAGGATAGTTGCCTCCAGATAAGGATGTGAACTCCATTCCCTCCGAATGAGGAGTATTTGTGCACCTTCGAGGGTGCTAATGATTAGGCATTGGGCCTTAGGGAGTCACCTTCTTTTCACTCTTGATTTTACTATTTTGCATTGGGGACAATGCAATTCCTTAAGTGTGGGGTGGGGTGCTCCTATTTGATTGTACTTGTATTTACTTTATTTGCCAGTTAGTTTTGTTTGATTTGTTTCTTGCTTTCATAGATACTATGATCTGTAAACTATAATTCTGAACTCTATCGGTATGTAATAATTAGTAATTAAGTGTTTACGTCACGACCCATTTCCATAATAGGTCATGAAGGCGCCCATCACCATTTGCCGAGCAAGCCAAGTACGGAAGTCATTTCTAACCATTTATATTAATGCTAACAAATTTAAGCGAGATAATTACTCCAATTGGATTCAAAGCCGAAATGGATAGATAATGAAAGTGGCATAATAATGCAACCCAAAAATAAGTCTACCAATGTGTGTGCGCCAAGACCTGGTGTCACAAGTACGAGCATCTAGTAGAATATACAAAAGAATATCTCTATCCTACTGTCTGAGATGAAGAAAGACAACAAAAGTAAAGGAAAACTCCATCCGGCCGATGAGCGGCATAGGAAGAAAGTAGCTTACCGTGGAAGTCTCTACCACAAGCTCAAGGGCACACACCGGATCGGTAACCAGATGTATCTGCCTTAGATCCTGTACAATTAAGTACAGAAGTGTAGTATGAGTACATAAACAATATGTACCCAGTGAGTATCCCGTCTAATCTCGAAGAAGTAGAGATGAGAGGTCGACTTGATACTAGGGTCAAGATAATATCATAATAAGGTGCTATGCTAAGCATGAAAATCTCCAATAATTAACAGGTAATAAGGAAAAGCAATAATCATGGTCTTGACCATATTTCAGTTGTTATTTATAGTTCAAATACTTATCAAGTAAGCATGTCATGTCCAAGCTTTAGCATATATATATATATATATATATATATATATACAACAACAACAACAACAACCCAGTATAATCCCACTTAGTGGGGTCTGGGGAGGGTAGTATGTACGCA
>MU782249.1:8750-31985 GCA_026770625.1 Nicotiana glauca | reverse complement strand
TAAATAAATCCCGTTCCGACTGTCCTTTAAGTGGAAAAACTCCTTCCCTTTTGGTTATTATATCCCTTTCTCGGGATGTAGTAAAACCAGAACAGGGCATTGTGCGAAAGCATATATGATGAGGTAAAAAAACGGAGGTGTGACAATCCCTCCAAGTTTTTATCATTACCCCTTGATCTTTTCCATCCTTAGAAATAATACATTTAAAAGGACACCCTATCTGACACTTGTATCTAAGTCTTCTCTTATCACTCTTATCTACCTTAAGTTCCCTCTTATTAGACACAACATAATAACCAATAACCTCCTTAGCTTCAGCAAGATCTTTGAAAGTTATACCCTTTTCCAATGTTTTATACCTATCAAGGTTGTCAGTTACCTCACACTTCTTCTGCCTCTCAAATAAACCTACGACATCACTATCATAATCACTATCAACACTTTCAATATCTGTATCATCTTCAGTACTATCACAATCAGAAGCTACAACAACAGGTACACTATCTATTGCTGCTATATACTGGGTAAATACAAGAACATTTACTGTATCATCTAACATGTCAACACCAAATAATTGTACATTAATGAAACCATCATTAATTAGGGTTTGAATATTTCTAATTCCTTAATCCCCATCTAACAAAAAATACCTCCCAGAAGGGTCAAGAAATATCAGCTGTTGTACTTCAACATATCCTATCACTTAAGTGTATTCTTTGCACAAATCAATATAAGAGAGATGGTCTACTTCATATCCACTCAACACGTGCACATCTCTCTTAGTATAAGACAACGTAGGTTCCAATACCCACTCACCCCCATAATTAAAATACGAGTTCACTTTATCCACCATCCTTATGATAAAATCACATGCAACAACAATAAAAAAAGACAAAATAGGACCACATAAACAGTATAATACAAAGCGACAGTAAAAATATAAAGATTTGAAACCCCACCATCAATTAAATATACAAATCGACAAAAACCATAGCTTTAATATGTAGGACCAATATGATACAGACCACCAAAAACAAAAATAACAAAAAAAAGGCTAGAAAGGTACAAAAAATAGCTCAGAAAACATAAAAACATCACATGCACCAGACATAAACCTATCAGTTCCCAAATATTTCCCAACCCTACAATTTAATAATTTTAAGCTGTAAATACTTACTTTAATCGAATAATAATGCAAGATATTGCTGGAAATCAAAGGTCTTCCTATTTGGAGCGGACCAGATAATGAACCCTAACAAAGCCTTAAAATCGCCATTAATAGTTTAGATAGAAGAAATGAGAGAAATGGCAAAAAGTAAGTATTTTGTCGGTGGGTCTAGGGTTAAAAGACTGACCCATAGGTAAAAGAAATGGGTCGAATCGGTTTAATGGGTAAAAAAATATCCAAAGATAATGTTAGCCCCATTGATCCACGTGGACACCACATCAATTAATGAGATTCACACATGGAATTCCAGTTAGTCGCGGGGGTAAATTTGAAATTAGAAATAACGTCCTATATATTTTCAGTCGGATAGATGGACGGGGGGCTTTTATAAATTATTTACCATACGATAGGGGTATTTCTGGCCTTTTTTCGTACTAAATAACTTGCATCATCTATTCCCTCTATTTTAGTTTATGTGAACCTATTTTCTTTTTGGTCCGTTCCAAAAAGAATAACCCTTTTCTAAATTTGATAACAATTTAGCTTAAACTTACAATTCTACCCTTAATGAGAAGCTTTTACGACCACACAAATGCTCTAGGGCCCTTTTTGAGTTGTTTAAGTCCACAAATTCTACTTCATTATTTCGTAAACTTCGTGCCCAGTCAAACAGGTTCACATAAATTAGAACGGAGGGAGTACATGTTATGACTTATGCCTATCTGTATATTACGTTACAAAAATGGTTTTCTCCATTTATTCTTAGGGGCGTTTGGCCATACAAAAAAATTTACTTTTTCGAAATCCGCATTTAATCATGAAATTTTTAATTTTCACTTGAAAATAAATTTTAAAATTTTAAAAACATAAAAAGGTTATTTGCAATATTTTTTTCTTCAAATCACGCACAGAAATTCAAAAAGTATGCAAATTTGTATTCATGTCTAAACGCAACTAAATTTCAAAATTTTACAATTCTTATGTCCAAACACCCACTTACTTATTTAAATTTGAAACTCATCTTAAAAAATTTAGTTAAGTAGTATACAATCTAATATTGGTTTACAACGACAACAAACCCAATATTTTTTCACAAGTGGAATCTAGAGGGTAAGATGTACGCAGTCTTACCCTTACCCTAGAAGAGTAGAGATGCTGGATCTAATACTGGTTTGAAAATATTTTCTGAAAGAAAAAAATATATTATGTCCAATCAGAGGTGCTCTTCGAGATCGAGGCCAACGACGATCGAGACCATATATGACAGACTTCTAATAAAGCGCAATAAAGGAAAGGCGAGATAGTCGTAACCGGCTGAAGATCACGGCGAAAACCCGGAACAGGTCAAATCAAGGGCGGTTGTTTAGGCTAATCTGGAATTTATTTCTGTAATTAGAGTTCTACTATAATTATTATTCCTCAACTATATAAAGAGGAGTCCCCATCATTTGTAGGCACCTTACATTCACATAGACAAAAGTAATACAATATGTATTCTTTAATTTACATTCTTTTGTTCATCAACTTGTTACGTTTTAACTATTATTGCACGATTAGCTCGAGGGCTTTATCTAAACATTGGTTTGCTTTACATTATTGTCAATTTCCATCAATTATCTTTACGTTTATCAATTGATATTGGATAAAATCACGTATCCTTAAAACCACATTATGAGTTTAATTGTTATCCACTTTGTAGGGTAAACAGTTTAGCACTCACCGTGGGGCTAAGGATAATAGTTATTGTCTGGTATTAACTCCCGCAACATACACTACTTTACGCTTGTTCTTGTGAGTATTTTTTATTTTAGGGTCAATATGTCTAACTCGCTAGCAGTACCCACTCACACCGATAACCGCCTCGGTTTCCGTGGAGAAAACGGTAATGTATCTTCCCCAGGGGTCGAAGTGCCTCCAGCTTGCCATGAGGGAGTACCTATCGCAAACCCGTCGATGTCAGCTCGCATGTCGCCCTACATGAAAATCTGGGCGCCGACCCTGGAAATAGTATTCGCATAAATGCCCGAGCGGCCGATCAAAACACACAGAGCAGTGAAGAAGGAGGGATTAGCCTTCAAGTGATATTTGAAATCTTGCAGACTCAGCAAGCTTCTATAGCACAAATCCAAAATCAGAATCGAGCACTAAGCACAATTGAGCTAGAAACATCGCAAGAGGTTGTTAATAGAGTTGAACATGTACCAGATAAATCGAATGCTAATAAATCGGGGACTGACCCGGACATTATGAAGATGCTTGAAGAGCTCACCAAACGAATACAATCAGGTGAAAAGAAAAACGAGGGTAATGACAAAAAGGTAGAGACATACAACTCACGAGTGGACCAAATACCGGGGGCACCCCTGATCCTAAAGGGTTTGGATTCGAAGAAGTTCGTGCAGAAGCCTTTCCCTTAAAGTGCGGCTTTGAATCCCATTAGTAAGAAATTCCATGTTCCAGACATCCCCAAATACAGTGGGACCACCGATCCTAATAAGCACGTCACTTTGTACACATGCAGAATAAGGGAATGACTTAGAATATGATGAGATTGAATCAGTTCTATTGAAGAAACTTTATCGAAAGGTGTCATGATATGGTATCATAACTTACCACCCAACTCTTTCGATTTGTTTGCTATGCTCATAGATTATTTTGTAAAAGCCGATGCCGGAGCTATTAAAGTTCATAACGAGATCCTAAGGAAAAGACAAAAGGATAACGAGATCCTAAGGAAATTCGTATCTTGGTTCCAAACGGAACGGATGGATTTGCCTCTAGTTACCGACGACTGGGTTGCTTAATCTTTTACACAAGATCTCAACACTCGAAGCTTCACAGCATTTAAGAAAGATTTAATCAAATATCCAGCTATCACTTGGATCGATGTACACAATCGGTATCAGTCAAAAATTAGGGTCGAAGATGATCAATTAGGAACTCCAGTTGGTTCAATTTATCCCAATCCGTGGAAAGAGTTAAAAGAGATGTCGATTGGGATCCACAGTTAAATAGAGACAGGTGACACAATGAAGATCAGAGAAATAATGCGCCCTTGGCGCAACCCCGTAAGGAATTATATAAGAAATTATCGGGGACAATATTCTCAAGGACTCATGAGCAAGAGAGGTTTCGATAGGGATGTCGTATCTAAGGAAGCACCTCGATTGTCTGAATACAATTTCAGCATCAATGCATTAGGTATTGTGTCAGCCATC
This sequence comes from Nicotiana glauca, assembly GCA_026770625.1. Lineage (NCBI taxonomy): Eukaryota > Viridiplantae > Streptophyta > Magnoliopsida > Solanales > Solanaceae > Nicotiana > Nicotiana glauca. The sequence goes on along the minus strand of MU782249.1, from coordinate 27,599 downwards.
GGTCGGATTAGGGATACTAGATGGCCCAGACCCTTACAGACCGATCCAACTCAAAAGAACCCAAATCAAATATGCAAATAACACAGAACTCATGGTCACAAAACCGAAGACTGTAGACAATTAAGGGAGGAGGTAGCTCGTTTATTTAACGAAGGTCATCTTCGAGAGTTCTTGAGTGACCGAGCTAAAAATCACTTCAGAGACAGGGATGCAAATAGGAGGAACCGCAATACGTAATTCACATGATGGTTGGTGGGGTCTATATTCCTCAGTGCCCGATATTCAAACACACCAAAGTTACAATCACAAGGGAGAAGCGTACCCAGGACTACTTGCCAGAATATACCTTATCTTTTAATGATGAGGATGTAGAAGGGATCGAACAGCCTCACAATGATGTATCGGTAATATCTATCCTTATGAATAAAATTCAAGTTAAATATGTGTTGATTGATCCAGGTAGTTCAACAAATATTATTCAATCGAGGGTCATAGAGCAGCTCAGCCTCAGGATCAAATCGTGTATGTGGCTTAGTACTTAATGGTTTCGACGTGGCAAGTGAAACCAACAAGGGGGAAATTATTTTTTCCTGTAAACATGAACGGAATTATCTAGGAAATGAAGTTCCATGTAATCGATGGTGATATGAGATAGAACGCGCTACTCGAAAGACCTTAGATTCATAATATGAGGGCAGTACCTTCAATGCTTCTTCAAGTCTTGAAATTCCCAACACCGGAAGGAATCATAATGGTGTACAACGAAAGCCCACAACCAAATAGATATTTGCAATTGATGAGGTAATACCGGTATCGACGCTATCATCAATGAAGGGACCAGAATTGAAGGGAAAATAGGAAGTCAAATAGCAACTACAGTCACTGGCCTCGACCAAATCGGAGCAGCTGGAAATTTTCGAGGATGATGATTATATGATCCTCGAACCTTCTTAATCCCTAATGATTCTGATGCCACAAAGTCAACAATTGAAGAGCTTAAACAAGTAATACTGATTGATCATCTGCCCGGTCAAAAGGTATACCTTGGCACGAGGTTAACTCTCGAGCTCAAGGAAAAACTTATTAAGTTCCTTATTAAAAATATGGGTTGTTTTGCTTGGTCCCACCTTGATATGACAGGGATCCCACTAAAGATTACCACTCATCGATTGAGCTTGGACCCAAAGTTTAGGCTGGTAAAACAAAAGAGAAGGCCATAGTCCGAGGTTAAGCATACATTCATCAAGGATGAGGTAACTAAACTTCTCAAACTAGGGTCCATTCGGGAAGTAAAATATCCCGAATCGCTAGCAAACATAGTCGTAGTCCCTATAAAGGGGAATACACTCAAAATAAGCGTAAACTATAAAGACTTAATCCAAGCGTGCCCTAAAGATTCTTTTCCTTTTCTGAATATCGATCGCATAATCGATGCCACGTCCGGCCACGAGACCCTCAGCTTTCTCGATGCTTACTCCGGGTACATTCAAACACAAATGAACCCGGAGGATCAGAAAAATTATTTTCTGAAATTGTTTAAGGAAATTTGAAATGAAAATTGATTAGAATGTGTTTGTATCGGGCCCGTATTTTGGTTCCGGCACCCGGTACAGGTCTTATATATGGTTTAAGTCCTTCCTGTAAAATCTGGTTGAAAACGGACGTCATTTGATGTGATTCAGACTTGAATTACTAAATTTGATACTTGATGAAGTTTGAGGAATTTTTTTTGATTTTGAGGTTTGATTCATTATTTTTGAGGTTATTTAGGCGATTCGATCGCATGGATAAGTTCGTATGATGTTGCCTATTTAGTACATGTGTTTGGTTAGGAGTCCCGAGGGCTCGGGTATGTTTCGGAAGGTTTTAGACTTGAAAAATATTACAGGTTTTCCAGTTCTAGTATTCTGATATGCCCATCTTCGCGTTCGGGGAAGGACCCCCACGAACGCAATGTGTAAAATTTTGCTGAAGGAACTTCCTTCTACACGAACGCGTAGACAAGGTTGCGAAGCAAGGCAGCGAGGGGCTATACCTTCGTGAACGTGTTCCTGGCCACGCGAATGTGAAGGCCAAGTGGCTTGGGCAAGGGGAGGGATAGAAACCTTACGCGAACGTGACCGGTAAGACGTAAACGCGAACGCAAACGCAAACCCCTTAACGCACACGTAAAGGCCTAACAGCCTGACCTATCGCGAATGCGAGGGGTCTGACGCGAACACGTAGAATTAAATCGCCCAATGATTTTTAATAACCCAAAACAGAACACTTACGTGATTTCTAAAAATTTTACAAAACTTCTTCTTCTAGAAAGCTCCTAGGCGATCCTTGAAGTACTTCTTCATAAAAACTTCTTGGGTAAATAATATTTAACTAGTTTCCTTTATTTTCCGTTAACACCGACTAGAATTCTATGCCTAAAACATGTAATTTAGGGTAGAAAATTAGGGATTTGGGTAGAACTAGGGATTTTTGATTAATGGTGATTTAGACCTAGTTTTGGGGTCGAATTTTGGAAATAATTATATATTTGGGCTTGTGGGTGAATGGGGGATTTATTTTGGTTCGAACCTCGTGTTTTGACCAAGCGGGCCAGGGGTCAATTTTTGGGGTTTTGGGAAGAATGATTAGAAAGCCAAAATTAGGCATTTGATTCGAATTGTTTAGCATTATTTTATGTTATGAAGTCATTTATGTATAGATACAATTGATTTGGAGCCGAATTCGAAAGGAAAGACGATTTTTGAGGATTGAGTTGATCATGGAAGTTTGAAGTAAGTGTTTGGTCTAACCTTAGCTTGAGGGATTAGGAGTTAAGTCCTATTTATTATGTGGTAATTGTTGAGTACGATGTATAGGCATGGTGACGAGTATCTATATGTTAGTGTCTATCATGACCGTGAGTCTTTAAATTGTGAATATCTTGATTTTGTAGTATCTTTCATGCCTTGGTGATGATTCCTATTTATTGTGAAATGCTTGTGGAAGGAAATTATAACCTTTGAACATCAAGGAGCACTGACTCAAGTTATATTATAAATTGTAAAAGTAGAGGAGATGATTGAACCCTTTGGAGCATTGGCTCAAGTGGTAAAGTGGGTTATGTAATAAAAGTGTAAGAAAGATAAAGAGTTATAAAATTGTTCCCTTGCCGGGATATTATTGCTTCGTTGATTATCTCCCTTGCCGGGATGTTGAGATTATAGATTTTGTACCCTTGCCGGGATTTAGTTGTTTAATTGTGTTCCCTTTCTGGGATTTTTATTATTATTTTATTTATTTCCTTGCCCCTTTGTTTGTGATTGTTGTTTGGATGAGGAAGAGTGTTAAAGCACGAAGGGTGACGCCGTGCATTTTTTGTTATTGTGAGGAAATAGTGTAAAGCACAAAGGGTGATGACAAGCCGCATGATGTACCATTCCGTGCCGATTCTATTGATTATATGTGAGGAAAAAGAGTAAAAGAATGAATGGTGATGTCGTGCACATTTTATCATATAATTGCTTTGGTGAGAAAAGAGAGTAAAATCACGAAGGGTGATGCTATACACGTTATTATTATATCATTGCTTGGTGATGACGAGAGTAAAAGCATGAAGGGTGATACCGTGGGTTTATTGATTTCTGATTCTTTATTGATGTCTGAGTTATGTTGCTTCCTTCGTTACTTGATGACTTTTACTTCGAATTGTTACCTTTCCCACAGCATGCTCCCCTTCCCATATTGATTGATTATCTCTGTATCTCTGTTCCGCTATATATATAACAGGTTTATGTGGTAGTCCGGTCTAGCCTTGTCACTACTTCGCCGAGGTTAGGCTAGGGACTTACCAACACATGGAGTCGGTTGTGCTGATACTACACTTTGCACTATGTGCAGATCCCGGAGTAGTATTTGGTGCACAGTAGTAGCTTCTGAGTCAGCCTTCAGTCCATCGAGACACCGAGGTAGCCTTGCAGGCGTCCGCAGGCCCAGCTTCTCCTCTATCTTATATTTCATTCAGTTATCTCATGTATTCGAGACAAACAATGTTATATTTCTTTCAAACAGTTGTATTTAGTACTCTTAGTAGTTCGTGGATATTGTGACACCGGCATCTGGTTAGAGGCATGTATTGGTTCGGGATATTTTGGTCTTATATTTATTTAAGACTTCCGCTAATTTTGTATTCCGCTATTATATATAATTATTTATTACCTGTTAATAAAATGGGTAAAAGAATTTAAAACAAAAGTGTTTATGGATTTCTAAATATATGGCTTGCCTAGCTTGTACAAGTAGGCGCCATCACGGCTCTCGAGGGTCAAAATTCTGGGTCGTGAAACTCTAGCTCACATATTATTAGTGTGTACCAGTTTGGCTCAAATGATCTCAGCTACTACGGCCGCAACCACTTCGCAGATCGGGGGAGGTATTCAGACCCCTGTTTCTCGCACAACTGATCAAGTCGTGCAGGGACTCCAGATACCGGGGCACCTCCAGCCCAGCCGGTTGCACCAGCCTAGGAGTTTGTGGTACCAGTGATGCCGGATGATGAGCAGTGTCGACTTGAGAGGTTTGGTAGGATCCAGCCTCCGACATTCAGCGGTGCAGAGGGCGAGGATGCCTAGGGATTTTTTGATAAGTGCCAGAGGATGCTTCGTACAACAGGGATTATAGATACCAGTGGTGTGGCATTTACCACCTTTCAGTATTCCGGGGCTGCCTTCACTTAGTTGGAGGCGTATGAGAGGCGTAGGCCTGTTGGAAAAACGTCCCTTACATAGTAGCAGTTCTATGTTCTCTTTTTAGAGAAGTATGTACCACAGTAGCGATGAGAGAAGTTGCGTAGGCAATTTGAGCAAATGAGTCAGGGGGAGATAACAGTGATGCAGTATGAGATGCGATTCTCTGAGTTATTCCGACATGAAGTTTGGTTGGTTCCCACAGATCGAGAGAGGATCAGGAGGTTCGTTGATGGCCTCACATATTATCTTCGTATTCTCATGACCAGGAAGAGGGTTACTGGTGCCACATTTGAGGAGGTTGTGGATATTGCCAGGGAGATTGAGTCTGTCCGTCGCCAGGTGCGAGAGAAGAGGGAGGCCAAAAGACCTTGAGGATCTGGCAACTACAGTGGTGCTCTTTCGAGGGGCCAGTTTCAGCACGGTAGAGGCCGATAGTTTCGACATGGACAGTCTGATCAGTCAGGTTATCATGGAGCTTTATCAGGTCATGGTTCCCACAGTTTGAACTAGGGCCATTTATCACTTAGTGCCCTTCCATCTCAGAGCTCGTCCCGTGCTTTATCTGTTCAGGGCTCTTCTATGTCGAGTTCATCTGCTGGTCATTCCGGTGCGAGGAGTTCCCTCCAGTCCCCATCTCCAGCACTGGGAAGTTGCTATGAGCGTGAGGAGTTTGGACATATGAGGAGTCAGTGGCCCCGACGTGTTACTAGTTCATCCCCGCAGAGGGGCCAATCATCAACTTCAGCTCCAGTTGCTTCACCATCACCCGCCCAACCAGCTAAGGGTGGGGATCAGTCAGCCAGGGGTCGCTCCAGAGGAGGAGGTCGATCAAGGGGTGGTTAGGCCCATTTTTATGCTATGCCAGGCAGATCCAATGCCATTGCCTCCGATGCTGTCATTTCAGGCATTATTTCAGACTGCCACAAAGATGCCTTTGTGTTATTTGATCATGGTTCCACCTACTCTTATGTGTCATTAAACTTTCCTCTCTATTTGGGTACTCCTCGTGGGTTCCTTGCTTTACCTGATCATGTACCTACCTCGGTGGGCGATACTGTTATTGTAGACCATGTGTACCGGTCGTGTGTAGTGATTATTGGGGGTCTGGAGACTCGAGTTGATCTTCTATTATTGAGTATGGTGGATTTCGATGTCATTCTGGGCATGGATTGGCTATCTCAGTACCGCGCTACTCTACAGTGTCATGCTAAGATAGCCACTTTGGCTATGCCGGGTGTGCCACGGATTGACTGGCGAGGTGTGACTGATTACATCCCTAGTAGAGTGATTTCTTTCTTGAAGGCCCAGCGTATAGTTGGGAAGGGGTGTCCTTCATATCTTGTTTTTGTAAGGGATGTGGGAGTTGAGACTCCCATTATTGATTATGTTCCAGTTGTGAGGGATTTCCCTGATGTAGTTCCTGCAGACCTGCCAAGCATGCCACCAGACAGGGATATTAATTTTGGTATTGACCTGGTACCGGGCACTCAGCCTATTTCTATTCAGTCGTATCGTATGGCACCAACAGAGTTGAAGGAGTTAAAAGAGCAGCTTCAGGAACTCCTATATAAGGGGTTTATCCGGCCTAGTGTGTCCCCTTGGGGTGCGCCGATTCTGTTTGTGAAAAAGAAGGATGGCACGATGAGAATGTGCATTGATTATAAGCAATTGAACAAAGTAACAGTTAAAAACAAGTATCATTTGTCTCGCATTGATGATTTATTCGACAAGATTCAGGGAGTGAGGGTATTCTCTAAGATTGATCTCTGTTCGACTTATCACCAGTTGAAGATCATGTATTTGGATATTCTTAAGACGGCCTTCAGGACCAGATATGGTCACTATGAGTTCCGGGTTACGTCTTTTGGGCTGACCAATGCCATAACAACGTTCATGCATTTGATGAACAGCGTGTTCTAGCCTTATCTTGACTCATTTGTCATAGTTTTCATTGATGATATTCTGGTATATTCGCGTAGTCAGAAGGAGCACGCGGAACATTTGAGGGTTGTGTTGCAGAGGTTGAGGGAGGAGAAGTTTTATGCAAAGTTCTCCAAGTGTGAATTTTGGCTCAGTTCAGTGGCATTCTTGGGACACGTGGTATCCAGTGAGGGTATTCAGGTTGACCCGAAGAAGATGGAGGCAGTTCAGAGTTGGCCCAGACCGTCCTCAGCCACGGAGATTCGTAGTTTTCTTGGTTTGGCAGACTATTATCGCCGGTTTGTTCAGTTTTCTCATCTATCGCATCGCCCTTTACCAAGTTGACTCAGAAGGGTGCTCCATTTGTATGTTCAGACGAGTGTGAGGAGAGCTTTCAGAAGCTCAAGACAGCTTTAACCACAACTTCAGTGTTGGTTTTTCCACCAGCTTCAGGTTCATATACAGTGTATTGTGATACTTCGAGAGTAGGGATTGGTTGGGTATTGATGCAGGAGGGTAGAGTTATTGCATATGCTTCCCATCAGTTGAAGCCATATGTGAAGAACTACACCGTTCATGATTTGGACTTAGCTTCCATAGTTCACGCATTGAAGATTTGGAGGCATTACTTGTATGCCTGTGTCTTGTGAGGTATTCACTGATCATCGCAATTTTCAGCATTTGTTTAAGAAAAATGATCTTAATTTGAGACAGTGGAGATGGTTGGAGTTTCTTAAGGATTATGATATTACTATATTGTACCATCCGGGGAAGGCCAATGTAGTGGCCGATGCTTTGAGCCGAAAGGCAGTGAGTATGGGGAGTTTGGCATATATTCCAGTTGGGGGAGAGACCTCTTGTAGTTGATGTTTAGGCCTTGGCCAATCGGTTCGTGAGGTTGGATATTTCTGAGGCCAATCGGGTATTGGCCTGTGTGGTATCTCTCTCTTCCTTATATGAGTGCATCAGAAAGCGCAAGTATGATGATCCATATTTTCTCGTCCTTAGAGCTAGAGTTTAGCATGATGATCCCAGATATGTGACCATTGGAGATGATGGGGTGTTGAGGATTCAAGGCCGGATTTATGTGCCCAATGTGGGTGGGCTTCGGAAGTTGATTCTGGAGGAGGCCTATAGCTCGCGGTATTCTATTCATCCAAGAGCTGCGAAGATGTATCAGCATCTTAGACAGCACTACTGGTGGCGGAGAATGAAGAAAGATATTGTGGTATTTGTCGCTCGGTGTCTCAATTGTCATCAGGTGAAATATGAGAATCAGAGATCGGGTGGCTTGCTTCAGTAGATGGTTATTCCTGAGTGGAAGTGGGAGATGATCACTATAGATTTTTGTAGTTGGACTCCCTCAGACTTTGAAGAAGTTCGATCTATTTGGGTGCTTGTGGATAGGCTAACCAAGTCCGCGCACTTTATTCCTATCTGTACTACTTATTCTTCAGAGCGGCTGGCAGAGATATATATTCGGGAGATTTTTCGGTTGCATGGTGCCCCAGTTTCTATCATATCAGATCGGGGCACTCAGTTTACTTCCCAGTTTTGGAAGTCTGTTCAGCGAGAGTTGGGTACTCAGGTGCAGTTGAGCACAACTCTTCACCTTCAGACGGACGGGTAGTCCGAGCGCAATATTCAGATATTGGAGGATATGCTACGCACATGTGTTATTGATTTCGGAGGGTCATGGGATCGGTTTCTACCGCTTGTAGAGTTTGCTTATAATAACAACTACCGGTCGAGTATTCAGATGACTCCATATGAGGCATTGTACGGGAGACGATGTAGATCTCCAGTTGGTTGGTTCGAGCCCAGTGAGGCTAGGCTATTCGGGACAGATTTTGTTCAGGATGCTTTGGATAAGATGAAGGTAATTCAAGAGAGACTTCGTACAGCGCAGTCGAGACAGAAGAGTTATACGGACAGGAAGGTTCGAGATGTGTCTTACATGGAGGGTGAGAAGGTCATGTTAAATGTTTAGCACACAAAGGGTGTTATGAGATTCAGAAAGAAAGGGAAGTTGAGTCCGCAGTTTATTGGGCCTTTTGAGGTACTCCGGAGAGTTGGAGAGGTGGCTTATGAGCTGGCGTTGCCACCCAGCTTATTGACTGTGCATCCGGTTTCCATGTTTCTATGCTCCGGAGGTATATTGGAGATCCATCTCATGTTCTGGATTTCAGCACGGTTCAGTTAGAGGATGATTTGACTTATGATGTAGAGCCAGGAGCTATTTTGGAGCGTCAAGTTCGGAAGTTGAGATCAAAGAATATAGCTTCAGTGAAGGTGCAGTGGAGAGGTCGGCCCGTGGAGGAGGCCACCTAGGAAATCGAGCGGGAGATTCGGAGCAGATATCCTCACCATTTTGAGGCTTCAGGTATGTTTCTTGACTCATTCGAGGATGAACATTTGTTTTAGTTGGGGAGGATGTGACGATCCGGCCGGTTATCTCATGAGTTACCGGTCCGTTTTCTCTATTTCTGCTCATATTTGCCTTGTTTATCTGTGTTTTAAGGTATCAGATTAGTCGTATTGAATCCAGAATGATTTTAATAAGGCTTGAGATACTTAGTCTCTTTTAAGAAGGCTTAAGTTGAAAAAGTCAACCGGAAATTGGCTTATGAGTTAGAGGGCTTAGATGTGAGTTCCGATGGTCGTTTAGCTTCGGGAGGTGATTTGTGACTTAGGAGTGTGAACGGAATGGGTTTCGGAGGTTCGGAGTAGAATTAGGCTTGAATTGACGCAGTTGATATTTTGGCAATTTTCGGTTGGTAGGTGAGATTTTTATCCGGGGGTCGAAATGAAATTTCGAGAGTTGCAATAGCTTCGTTGTGTCATTTGGGAAGTGTGTGCAAAATTTCAGGTCATTCAGACGTGGTTAGGGGCATTTTAACTATTTTTTCTCACTTTACTTATTAAAAGCATATCCTCAATCCTGTTTTACCTGTTAAATGTTTAAAACTGGTTTTATCAATTTACTCCTATTGTGAGGACTGTCTGGGCTGAGTTTCCTAATTTCTGTTGTGATGCCCGAGAGGCTGTGAAGCTAATAACTGAGAGAGGTTGAGAACCTTATGGTGAGGATATCATATATATATATATATATATATATATATATATATATATATATATATATATATATATATATATATATATATATATATATATGTTTTATGGGTCGGGCTGCACGCCGCAACGATATATATATTGGATCAGGCTGCACGCTGCAGCGATAAGACGCTTGGGCTGTAGGAGCCCCTCCGGATTCTGCACACCCCCAGTGAGCGTAGTCGACTATAAATATACGGATCGGGCTGCACGTCGCAGCGGTTATTATGATTTCTATTATTACGAGTTAATACTGAGCCGAGTGCTGATAGTGAGTATTGTGTGACAAGAGTTGAGTCACATGTGGCTGAGAGGCTGCCCGAGGGGCTATATTTCGAGTGACTTCTTGCCCAAGAGGCCCTGTTATGATATTTCTACTATTTTCACTCTTTTTATAAATAAGCCTTTGTTGGACATATTGTCAAGTATTTGATTTCAAAGTTTTAAACAGAAAATTATGAACTTATGACATAACTGATTTTATAATATATGTTTGAACTGCTCGTCAATGCTTTCAGTCCATTATTTACTTTAGTTACTTACTGAATTGGCGTACTCACGTTACTCCCTGCACCTTGTGTGTAGATCCAGGTGCTCAAGAGGCCGAGTGAGAGCTTTCAGCTGTTTTCTAGCATTCAGCGGGGATTTCGAAGTAGCTGCATGGCGTCCGCAACCCTGATTTCTCCCTTCTATCTTATTTTTTTTTGGCATTTCTAGATTATTCATGTAGTAGATTGTTCAGACTTGTATTAGAGGCTCTAGACTTGTGACACCAGATCAGTGTGGGTTGTGTAGTCTTTCATGTTTTGTTGACTTCCGCGTATCAACTTTGTTGTTTTAAACACTTAGTTATGAAAATTGGTAATTAAATCGTGTTAGAAAATGATTCATTAAATCAATATGGGCTGTGGTTTGATAGTTTGATCTGGCTTGCCTAGTAATGTGATAAGCGCTATCACGACTGGTGTTTGGGGTCGTGACAGAATATAACAACAATATATATAATCCACATACCAATTTAAAACTATAATAAAAATATTAAATAAGAAATACTTTTTGGATTACTGAAAAATATTTTGAATTGCAAAAAATAAATAGCATGAGTCAGATATATTTTGGTAAAAAGAAGAAGAAGTTATTTGTAGGCAGATAAGTTTTATCTCTAATTTTGTTTTACTCCTATTTTTCTGTAGGATTATCTAGATATCATTGAAGGATAGGGGTTAATAATACCTTAGGATCCTATTTTCAAATATATATTTGAATAAAACTAAGGAGGCATATTTGGATCTTGCTGATAAGCTAATTAGGAAATATCCTGAACTAACTTTTATGGGTACTTTGAAAGCTTTATCTTAAACATCTATTTGAGTATTAGGTAAAATACTAAATAAAAAAATTAAAATATTAAATTAGAAATAATAATGCATAAAAAGAGAAAAATTTATAGTGAGGTGAATTATATTTTAAATTATTTTTAAGAAATAAATAAATACTAAAAAATAATATTGATAACTTCAAATAATAAAAGAAATTTTAAGAACTAGAATAAAAGTCTAAAAAATAACTTTTATGAGCAAGAAAAACTCGTATTTAGTTGTATTAAGCTAGTTGACAAGCCACCAAAAAATTGCATGTCGTATAAAAATATTAAGTAAATAATAGTACAATAGCGATAAACAAAGAAGAAAAAAATAGAATTTTTTTTAAATATAAAAAAAGTTAGCTTAGAATAAAATTATAAGACTTATTTAAATTTGAAATGAGATAATTTAATTGAACAATGATGAGAAAAATTTAAATTACGGAATTCCAATCAACTCATTAAATCTTAGAAATATCATAAATATTTTTAATACAAGACATTTTGATTATAATTGAAATTAAAACACAATATATTATGTTAAAAATAACACAAAAATTAGTAAATATTTAATTATCAATTATATGTACTATAAAAATAAAAATAATGCTAAAAAAAAATCCATGAAAGACTTCACCCATGATTATCTCCTGAATAGAACAGTAGAAAAACTATTAAGTATTAGTTCTAGATCGCTGGATTTATAAAGATATGAACTATTATTTTATTGGAAGAAAAGGATAAACAAAGATATAAAAGTCATTTGCATTTTATAAAGTGAACAAATGATGTAATAGTCTGCGAAATAATACATAATTTTTATTACAAATATGAGTATATATATAACTCTAAAATATTGTATTGGGTAATAGCTTGCGTTTAATCCTTATAAGGCTTTTAAATATAGTTATTGTCTTATTGAAGTTAAGATTTTATCAGAAATTATATTAAATAAAAACTTATCATCCCAAAAAATTATCATCCCAATAAACAATTATCATCCCAAAAAATTATCATCCCAAAAAAAAATTATCATCCCAATATATTTTGACTCCATCCGAGTCAAAATATGTTTTAAATCCAAGCAAAAACAAATTTCCATCGAATTATTATTATTATTATTTTGTTATTATTAAAAGTCAAGATGTATCATTGTCTCATATTCAACTACTCCTAAATAAATAAGTATTTACAAATAAATCACTTTATGATCTTTATCACGAGCAACAAGTAGGAAGGAGTTGAAGATTTTAATGATGATGATGAACATTAACAAATTAAGTTAAAAAATAATAAAATAAAAAAAGTTTTAAATTTATCTAATTACAATATAGTCTTATTCTTTTTTAATATTATATTTTCAGATTCCGTCGCACAAACTATATCATTGTGATATTTGAGCTTTATCCAAAAGTTATGCAATGATTATATGATTCGTTTAATTTAATTACATAAAAATTTATCATTGGTACGTGTATTATGATAAGGCAACATTTATGATTTTGTTAAAATATATAATTAATATGCTCAAGCAAATCATATCGTATAAACTTTGATATGTTTAATATTCTTTAATAATATTTGCGCATAGCACAGATATTAATACTAATTTATATATAAATTTTAAAGATAAATACATTATTTGAATTAAAATTACTGAGTTTAGCCGAACCTGTAATCAATACTCTGGCTCGGCCCCCGGAACAATGATACTCCTCGTTTTACTTTGATTGACACTATTTCCTTACTAATGTGCTCTACAAAAGTGTCACATTTCACTATTTCTTTGATGGAAGTTTTTGTAATTATATAAATATTATGATATATCTAAGATCTTAATATATATATATATATATATATATATTAAATTTTATGAGAAAACAAATCATGACAAATAAAGTGAAATGAATGAAGTACTGGACAACGACCTTAATCGATCAACTTTCTGCTTGCCTAAGTTCATTTTGGTCGGAAGTACCTTTTTTAAAGTGAAAATCATTTACATACTTCAAGTTTGCTTAAAAAATCAAATAGATCCTTAAATTTTGAACAATTATTATTTTACTTCTCATATCAAAGTTGACTTCTTAATAGATTTGCAAATATTATCTATTTATACTTTTCATGAACTTCAATAATAATTTAGAAAAGAACTACTAATAACAATCAAAACTCAAAAATTTATATACACATAGAGAGAATAATAAAAATAGCAGAACATAAAATCACACACACGCCGACATACATTATATGCATTTTAATATATATAATATAAAATAATAATAATAATAAAATATCAATATATATTTTGTAATAAATTCAAAATATGATTATTTTATTTATAATGTTAGTGAAATAAAATTAATTTATATAATAAAATATAATATTATTTATATTATGAATATATACCTATATTAAAAAATATCTAGTAATATAAAAAATGTATTACGTATATTGAGAGTTGAAAATATCAAAGGGTAAAACATACATTGCATAGGATGAAAGGATGAAAATGATAATTGTTCAAAGTTGAAGGTTTGATTTTTAGAGTAAACTTAAGGGATATAAATGATTTTTAACTTTTCAAAGTAAAAAAATACTTTTGAGTAGAAACATAAGCAGAGAGAAACAAAATTAGTAGTTACTTCCCCAAAACATTGTTTTGGATTACATTTTTTTTATAGAAAATATGTGTATAAACACTTTTTAAATATTTAGCCAAATACTAATTATTCTTTAAAAGTATTTTTTTGAAATTGATTAAGAATATAAATTACATTTTCACCAAAATAATTATAAAAATATTTTTTAACATAAGTCGATTCTAGAAGTTTCGTGAAATAGACTTTTATAAAACTGACAATAAGATAATCTTCATGGCATATCTTAATAATGTTTTTTGCTTTTGTAAAATGGTAGTAAAACAAACTAACAAAAAAAAATTGTCCTTTGTGATTATATTATATTTTTATACATATATTTATATGATACCTATCTACTCTTGAATTTGTCGTTTCTTTCTTTCATTGAAATTGTTACGAAAACGATGTTGTTCTTCTCCTGTATTCACTCCCACACAACAATTATTCTTTAATTGTGGTGGGCCCATTAGTAGATATGGTGACAACATCACATTTAATTCTCCAACATGCATATGACCATTCCCTACATGTGCTCCCCACGCTCCACAGTTTGCCCTTGGAGTTTTCTCGATTGAAGAGTACGCACTGTAGTTGGGCGTGAGACCGTATAGCTTGATATGGCCCCAGGAAAGATTACAACGTACCAAAAATCCTGTTCATGTGCACGCGCGCTGTACTCTAATAAACATAAGGCCCACGTGAGACCTATGTATGTTTTCGGGGACACAGAATGATAACGCGATCATTGAAAACCTTTGTTAGCATAGACCGATACTAATATCTAACGACGTGCGTCGCATATTAATAATGACACGTCATGGTTTAAATATTTATTTATACGAAGGAATAATAAAATTTAATTGAAAGAAATTTTATATATAATAATATAATAAAAAATATTTTATTTTACTATAAAATTTTGCAACCAACCTTTTATTTAGTTGATTAACATATACATTTCTGCTAGCGAACATTGCTTTTTAATTCTAGCATGCAATTTGCACAAATTGTGTTTTGATCTAATGATAAAAATATTTATCTTATTAAATGCACTACTATTATTATTGGGGTTGATAACCAAGTATTCAGGAAAAACCAAATCATCTTTTATTGGATGCTCTTCTTCGTTTACGACATGAAGCAAGAAGACACCGAATACTAAATCTGTTCTTACTTTGTATTTCTTGTCAGTTGGATCTTTTTCATTTGTGGCCAGAAGTATAACTTTGGCAAGCTAGCTTTTACAGTCTCTGCCTTTGTCGATTTTGGAACTACTGGTAATACTTGACAAAAATCACCTCCCAAACCATTAATTTTCACCAAATGCTTCATTAATATCCTATATATCTCTAGAACTCCAGACAGTTGTTTCGATCGTTTGACACTTAGCCATAAATATTTCATCCCATATCATTAATTTTACTTATCTAATAAATTTAGCATCATTGCTCTGCTTTGATATATTTGTGATGGTTATTAATAATTTATTTGAAGAGGCATATCAAATCTACAGTGGGTGACCTCACAATAAAATATTTGTTGGTACGCCACTTGCTATTATTGCTAACATTATCATGTCTCTTGATATGATATTTGCAAGTAATGCATGATATAGAAATATTATTTTAATTCTGTTTGAGGCATCTATAAAGAATAATCTCACTATACCAGAGCCGACTCTTTATATTATTGTCTTGAAAGCTTGTTCTTGTTTATGATTTAGCTTTGATTGTACTTCCTTAGATACTTAAACGGCATTTTGATTCTTAGTAATATGTTAACCTTTTTACTTTGTGGTCTACTTTTTTAAATCTCTAACGCTCGTTTTATGAAATAAAATTGTGTATACCAAGATTTTTTTTAAAACTTAAATAAGAATTTTACTCATATGATAAATTCAAAAAATAATTGAATCGGATTCTCTTACTAAATAATTAATTAAAAGATCTAATTATTTAATTTTAACATAAAAAATAATTTGTTCTATGTTGATTCAGATCTTAATTTTAGTTCATCTCTTATTTTGAATATTTAATCTTAATTATAATTTATCCATCATAAATTTTTATTTTGAAAAAGTAAAAGATTGATATGACATTTCACTTTGGATCTTTATGTTTGTAGAATCATTAGTGGTATTGACTCTTACCAACTTTTTTTTTCTCTTTCTCACACATTTATATTCTTAAATTTTCTTAGTATTGTTTTAATAATTAGGTATTTTTTAGTATTACACAAAAATTTGATAAAAAAATATTATTTGAGTAGGAAAATAGTTCAACTATAATATAAAAATATATTATCGTGGGAATACATTTTTCCTCAATTTCAACTCTTTATGCAGTTTATTTAATATTATTTTTATTTTTTCTTGGTACTGGACATTATGAAGTGGTAATGTATTGCCAATACGGAGGATTCTAATGAAATTGATATTATTAAACCTTCATATATATATTTTTAATAAAACTTTAATAGACAAAATTTTATTTATTTTAAAAAATTTTATATTAAAAATTAGCATAGATAATATTGTAGTCCAAAAAATAGGTTATTACAGTTATGCCCTTTCCCTATGAGTTCTTTCATTTAATCTTTTAAAGCTATTTTGGTATATTAATATTATATTAGTGGTATTTATCCTTACCAACTTTTTTCTTTCTTTTCTCACACGTTTATATTCTTAAAAAAAATAGTTGTTCTTTAATAATTTGGTATATTTTTATACACTATATGAAAAAATAATAATTAAAAAATTATTATTTGAGTAGAAAAGCAGTTCAAATATAACATAATAATATATTATCGTGGGGATTTCCTTCTCAATTTCAATGCTTTTTGTAGTTCGTTTAGAATTTCTTTGACTTTTTTTCGGTATTGAATATTATAGATTGGTAATGTATTACCAATATTGAGGATTCTTATGAAATTAATTTTGTTAAGCCTTCCAAATCAATTTAGAAAAAGAAGAGCCTATAATATTATTATTATTATTATTATTATTATTATTATTATTATTATTATTGTAAAAGTATGAATAAAATATTGGTAGACTAAAATAGACCTAAAATATTAAATAAAAATACTTTATGGGAAGGGACATAACTGTAATAACCTATTTTTGGACTATAACCTTTTATGTTAAACTTTTAAATATTTAAGATTTTAAAATTAATAAAACTTTGTCTATCAAATTTTTATTAATAATAGGTACGAATATTTAATAAAATTAATTTCATAAGAATCATAATATATTACTTGTAAAAAGGGAAAAAAGTAGATTCAGTGATTAGATATTTTAACTTCGACTTCACATGACTTTTTAGTCTTTGTTCTAAAACAAACCTAAACAAATATAAAATAAATCATGGATAACATATATGAACAAAACAAACTAAAAAGTGAATTAATTTTGACGACAACTGTACCCTGGAGTTATTTGACTTTTAAGATGAATCTGTTTAGTTTACGATTTTTGTGTATTGTATTGAAGAAATAATTTAATTTTTACCACAATATATTAGAGGATAGTAATTGATTGGTATTACAATTCTATGCAATTTCATATTAGGAACAGGTTTCAAAGTTACAATTTTATCCAACACGTACTCAAAGTCCATTAGAAAATTCTGTAGGGAAAAAATTATAGTTAATACTTTAAGGTCAGCATATAAAATTAGGACAAAAAAGAAGTTGGATTAGGACTAAGCTTCTTTGTTGCCGTGTCTTATTTTTCTCTACCATTGGTAAGTTTTCACGCCAAAATATCGATGGCACTCGAATCATAAATAATTATGTAACTACAAAAAGAAGTACATATAATGGTGAGAGAAATAGAAAATTGATATTTATGTAGTTCAACTAAAGGGTGTAAGGACTAAGCTAAATATTAAGTATACATTCAAATTTTGATAAGGCTATGTTTTTTCTTTTTTCACGTGCATGGTGCACTGACCGACTTTATGTATTCCAAAAACAAATTATTATTCAAAATAAATAATATTAATATCAGATAAAATTTCAACCACTATTAATTAAATTGGGAGTTTAGCTTTTAACTGAGATGAAATGTTATATACTATAGAAAGGATTGAAATGTATCTAATATTGACTCTACTGTTCGTTAATAATAGAATTCTTAAAGGTAACCATGTAGGATAACTAACATGTAATATTATGTCCTAAAATTAATAGGATTATAAGGCTAACATCTTGAATTCCGGCCGTGCCTTTTTATTATGAATTATTATGCTTAATATTATAAGGTTATTTTTGTAAACTGACATTGTATTCATGCTTTTATAATAATATAGATTAATATTTCGTAATTTCTCACATCTCTTTTTCTTTTGGCAAAATACATACTTTACCTATTGACCTTATCCCCAAATTCCCCTTACACGCCTCTTAAATACGAGAATAATATTATACATCAAAATTTTTAAAGGTATGTTAATTACACACTACTTTAGAATTTGACCATATCTGCTAAAAGATTGATCTTACACACGCCAATCAACATCTAAAACGTGTCAAATTAAGGGGGAAAAAGAAGAAGAAAAACTAAGAAAAAACATCTGCAACCCCTTCCCCTTCCCCCCAAACCCCATCCTCTCATCTTCTCACAAAAAAAAAGAAAAAAAAAGAAGTACAGAAAAGAAACACTCCATCACCACCATACTACCACCAACCCTTCCACCACAAGAACCTTCTTCCATGACTATAGATTCAATTCTTTGCCGATTTTTAACATTCTCCATCACAAATCCTTATACAAATTTTAAATTCAAGCTCAAACTCAAAGCTTCAAACTTCTTAATGGTATTTTTTGAATTTTATCAAAATTAATTATCTAAGTAAAGTTTTACTCAACAATAATCACGAATTCAAACTAATATTTTAGGCTATGGAACACCAAAATCAACAAAATCCGATTAAATTTTCAAGCTTTTTCAAAAAGTCAATAATGGTAATTTTTATCATACCCAAGAGCTCCTATGTTCTACTTTTTTTCTTTTCTTCTTAGTCATGAGGCTGGAGAGATGAAATATGAGGTGGTAGATAAAACTAGGATGAGAATTGG
>MU782236.1:0-34503 GCA_026770625.1 Nicotiana glauca | reverse complement strand
TTAATTGGAAAAACTCTTTTGTGTTTATATCCCTTTCGCCGGGGTGTAAGCACCGCTAAAAAAGAGGTGTGACAAGTAGCGAGAGAGGGTCGGAGTAGCTTTTACCCGATTTAGGGTTGGGATCGATATCCGTAGAGAGCTAGAATTTGGAATAGAGTATCTATCTAGTTTAGGATTGTGTATGTGTTCCAAATTACACTTCTAAACATTTTTGGGGTTTTTGTTTTACTTCTACTATTTATCAAACTACAAATGGTAAATGCAACTAGATTAAGCTAAGAGTAATAATGCTGCGCATTGTTCAAATGGTTTAAAAGGCAGTAAGGTAGTGACTTCCACCTAGGTGGTGAATTGACGGGTACTTGATCTAAGGCACGTTTGACATATTTGGGGAGTATGATATAACCGTTGCACGACTTTACCCACTCTACACCTCTCGGTGGTTCGAGTGATTTTTCCCAAATTGACTTTCTCAAGACCAATTGGGTATGCAAATTTGCACAAGCAACAAGGGTTCAAGTCGGGTATTAGTCTCTCGAGGTTTAACCTTTTAATTGGGGCTATCAATCTCTTGAGTACGCCCCAATTCCTTGTTGGACCAATTTCGGAGACTTATGCTTTCTTTCTCAAGAATAGCCCAAGTCAACTAATACAAACTAGTGTTTGCAACCACTAATTCAGCAATTAACCATGAAATTGGCCAAAATATCAAACACCCATAGCCAATTTAGCCCTAAAATACAAGAACCATCAATTACCCATACTAGGGTTAAGCCACAACCCTAGCTTATGGGCCTAGCTACTCATAATTAAAGAAAAAAGCAAGAAATAGATGAAGAACAACTCATATTAATTAATCACTAAGATAAATAACAAGATTCAATGATGAAATGTAGATAAAATTGCCCAAAATAGCTAAAACTTTGAACCTACGAGTGCAACTATGTTCTGAAGCTATCTGCTTAACCCGAAAATGGAAAAGAAGCTATTTATGCTAAGCTAAAAATTCTGAACAAAAATACCCCTGCACCGTTAGTGCGGTCCGCACTAGGGCTTTGGACTTGACAAGACTGCTCTCTAAACTTGGGCATCGTGGACCGCAGAGAATGGACTGCGGCTGTTGAGGCTTCTAGTGCGATCCGCATAAAATGGACCACGGACCGCATTGGCTTGCCACTTGGAATTTGGAGCTCTCTGATTCTTCTCACTGCGGACCGCATAGAATGGACTGTGGCCGTGTTGATCTCTGTGCAGCCGCACTGCCTCTTTGCCTAAAAATCAACCTCTCTGAATCTTCTTGTGCGGACTGCTCAGAATGGTGTGCGGCCACATTGGGACTGTTGTACTTGAGCTTTGCCTTGTCATGGTACTTGTACAAGTTTCACTCCTTTTGAGCTGATCTTTGACATCTTGTCACTTTGTTGATCAAACCTGCAATCAAGCACAACTTGTGAGCCTTTTGGGACTATTTTGTATTAATTTCCA
The DNA here is from genome assembly GCA_026770625.1 of Nicotiana glauca. Lineage (NCBI taxonomy): Eukaryota > Viridiplantae > Streptophyta > Magnoliopsida > Solanales > Solanaceae > Nicotiana > Nicotiana glauca. The sequence continues at coordinate 33,018 of MU782236.1, read as the reverse complement.
ATCAAAACATAAGCTAGAAGGAGTATAAAATGCATCAAAGTCCCTAGTTATCACTCACAACTGCCCCTTTTTGCTCGAAAACATGAAGAGTTTTCATGCAAAGATAAAGTAAGCGGATACGAGTGATTTTTGCTCGTTTGAATACTCCGTGAGAAGCATTTTTGAAAGATTTGACTGCACCTTGATTCCGAGGATTCTTACATATCCTTGGCTATAAAGGAATCAGGTCAGCGTAGTTCGGGAAGTTTTGGTAGCTGGGACTACCAAGAAGTTGTGATTTCACTGTTGTTGCATGCTGCTACTGTTACACCAATACAAAATAAAAGAATCTAGACTAAACTATGATCTACGAATTACTAGAATCCTCTATATAATCTTCAAACTTGATCTTGCAGTTTCTGTTGCTCTGTTGACTTGCACTCTCAAGGTGAGATTCCTTTGTTGCTGCCTTGAATTGCATTCTGAAGTGAATTCCCTTATTCTCCAGGTGGGTGCCTGATTGCCAATACTCGAATTGTCTTCCATGGAAACTTGGACTGTCTTCCCTTGTTCTCCAGGTGCGCGCCTGATTACTAAACTTGAACTGTTTTTCCTTGAAACATAAACTGCTCTCCCTTGTTCTCCAGATGGGCGCCTGATTGCCAACACTTGAGTTGCCTTTCCTTGAAACTTAAACTGCTCTTCCTTGTTCTCCAAATGGGTGCCTAATTTCCAACACTTGAAACTTGAACTGCTTTCCTTTGTTCTCCAGGCGGTCGCCTAATTGCCAATACTTGAAACTTGAATTGCTTTACCTTATTCTCCAGGTAGGCGCCTGAATGCCAACACTTGAATTGTATTCCCTTGAAATTCGAACCATTTTCCCTTGCTTTCCAGGTGGGCACCTTATTGCTGATCTTGAATTGTCTTCCCTGAAACTTAAGATGCTTTCACTTGTTCTCCTGATGGGCGCCTGATTGCCAGCACTTGAGTTGCCTTTCCTTGAAACTTAAACTTCTCTCCCTTGTTCTCCACTTGGGTACCTGATTTCCAACACTTGAACTGTATTCCCTTGAAACTTGAACCATTTTCCCTTGCTTTCCAGGCATGCGCCTGATTGCTGATCTTGAATTGTTTCCCTTTGAAACTTGAGTTGTTCTCCAGGTGGGTGCCTGATTGCTGAACTTGACCCATGTTCTTTTGAACTTGTGTCGTCTTCCTTTGTTCTCTAGGTAGGTGCCTGATTGCTTAACCTAAACTGCTTTCTCTTGAGACTGTTATCCTTTGAACTATCTTCCCTTATTTTCCAGCCTGATTGCTTGAACCTGAACTGCTTTCTATTCTTGAAGCTCGTGTTATCTTTCCTTGTTCTCCAGGTGGGCGCATGATTACAACCAAACAGACAAAACAAAAGAACTTTTTCTGCCCCAGTTTGATATTGGGAACATCTGTGAGTTTTAACCGATTCTTGTTATCAAAATAAATTCCTTTATCCTGAAAATTTCAAACCGAGCCTCATCTCAAAAGTGAAAAACTTAAATACCAAATTACACTCCCCAAAAGTAGACCTCTCATAAGACCTTTTTCACTTCTGAGGGTCTCAAAACTTACTAAATCCTGTTATCCAGGAGGGTAGTGGAACTTACTGCCGAACCTGCCTGGCACCTGCTTTTCCATAGAGGGTTTCTATGTGACAAAAAAAAATTTCCTGCCCCTATTTCAATCAAAGAAAAATCTTTTTAGTTTGAAAATGTGGTGGTTAGTTTGAGACATTCTTGCTGAGGGTGCCCTTTCCATGCTTTGTTCTGCTCAGTTGCATTTGACTGGCAAAGAGTCGTCTAACCTTCTGATTGAACCTCGACCACGAAACCCTGCATGACCCGAGTGCCCTATAATCAACCTAATGTTTTAACATGTCTGTCTTTCCCATCAGAACCTCTGTATTTCTCCCCATAATTCAAGAAACCACTTGATCACTTGAACCTTGGCCAACACCTTATTTTCAATTTTACATCATGTTGTTTCTGGCATGTTGTGGTCGTACTTTGCTTTTGTGCAATTTGGAATTTGATAATAAGATTTGCAATCCTTTATTTTTTCTTAGCAAGGCTAACATTGAAAAAGCCTTAGAGGAGTAGACCCAAAAGGAAATGAAATGCAATGACTTCGAGAGTTATGAATAGAGAAAAAAAATCAAAACAGAAAGACTGTTTGAGGAAGAAAAAGGGGGAAAAGGACTTATATGAGTGAGGCTACTGGCATCAATGATCATGACATGCACTTCAGACTAAACAGCCTAGTCCATTCAGTCAATCCCCTTTCAGTCTTCACACTTTATGCCTGAGGTTCCCGTAATCCGATTCCTTTGCAAAGTCAACAACCTTGTTTAGATTGCGGTGCTCTGAAAGGATTTTCACCAGTAAACCTCTCTCATTTATTCATCTTTCAACTAATCGTCACCTTACGGTGCCTGTGAGGGTTTTAACAAACAAGAATCTCTGATTTTTAATTTCTCTCAGCTTTCTGTCGCCTTACAGTGCCCGTAAGGGTTTTCACCAATAAGACACTCTCATTTTTTAATTTTCAAGCTTAGACCGGAGTGTTACCCCTGATATGAATCACACCTCTACTTGCTCAACTTGGCATCTCTCGAAGACTAATCGAAAGGTCTTTCTTTGGACCGTAATATGGGATTTTGGATAAGGTTAGAAAGAAAGGATATCACAAGGGCTCAAAATAGCTTGAATGGGTTCAAAATTACAACTCTTAGAATCAGATCTCTTACAGCCATCACAACTTAGGGACCTTTCGATTAGTCTTCGAGAATCAGATTAGAACTCTTAGAATCAGATCTCTTTCTTCTCCAATTTCTTTTCTTAGGGACATTTGAATTTTAATTTTAATGGGACCAAAGCATAAAGCTGCCTACGTATCCTTAAAAGGAATCAAGTCGAACCTAGTTCAGGACATAGGTATTGCTTTGTTGTTGTTACTTTTCCCTTTTCTTTTCCTTCCTCTCTTTATTAATTTTCTTTCCCTTATTTTCTTTTTCCTTTCTTTTTTTTTCTCACTTTTTTTTAATTCTTTTCCATTCTTTTCTTTCTCTTTTCTCTTCTCTTTTATTTACTTACCTTTTGCGTTTGTCTTTTTGCATTTTACAACTGATTCCAAAATAGGGGTATGAAAGGAAATAAATAAGGATCAAAGGGGTAGAAAGGATAAAGTGTTTAGATAGCAGAATAAGATGCCTTCGTCATTCCAATCTTTAAAACACGCCAAGTACAAACAACAATTTATAGATACCAAAGAAATTATACATAATATCTTTTGACTGCATCAGAATTGATAGCCATATCTACGCACTTGCCTTCTATATCTGTTAGATATTAGGCACCATTGGACAACACTCTTGTCATAATGAATTACCCTTTCAAATTTGGGGCGAACTTGCCATTCGCTTCAGCCTGATGTGGAAGAATGTCTTTCAATACTTGCTGACCCACTTCAAATTTTTGCGGACGCACCTTCTTGTTGTATGCTCTTGACATTCTCTTTTGATACAACTGGCCATTGCACACTACTTCCAATCTTCTTTCATCAATCAAACTCAATTGCTCCAGACGGGTTTTGACCCACTCATCATTGTCAATTTCAGCTTCAGCAACAATCCGAAGGGATTGAATTTCAACTTTTGCAGGTTTCACTACTTTAGTGCCATATACCAACAAATAAGGAGTTGCACCTACTGAAGTGCCAACAGCAGTGCAATAACCTAGCAAAGCAAAAGGCAACTTCTCATGCCATTGCCTAGAACCTTGCACCATTTTCTGAAGTACCTTCTTTATGTTCTTGTTGGCTACCTCGAATGCTCCATTGACCTTGGGGTCGTATGGGGTGGAATTTTGATGTGTAATCTTAAACTGTTGGCACACTTCTTTCATCAGATGACTGTTGAGATTTGCACCATTATCTATGATGATCACCTTTGGGATTCCAAACCGACAAATGATATTTGAATGAACAAAATCGACCACTGCCTTCTTGGTCACAGATTTGAAAGTTTTAGCTTCAACACATTTAGTGAAGTAGTCAATGGCCACCAGAATGAACATGTGCCCATTGGATGCTGCTGGATCAATTGGTCAGATGACATCTGTAACCCAAGCAACAAAAGGCCATGGTGCGGACATTGTGTGCAATTCAAATGGCGGAGAATGAATCAATTCTCCGTGTACCTGGCATCGATGATATTTGCACACAAAAATGATGCTATCTCGCTCCATGGTGAGCCAATAATAACCTGCTCGAAGAATTTTCCTTGCCAGAACATACCCATTCATATGCGGCCCGTAGACTCCTAAATGTACTTCGGTCATGATAGTCGTGGCTTTTATAGCATCTATGCATCTTAACAATCCAAGATCTGGAGTTCTTTAGTACGAAACTCCTCCACTGAAGAAAAATCCACTTGCCAAATGTCAAATTGTTCTCTTTTGATCCCCTGTGGCTTGTACCAAATATACCCCCGACCTGATGTACTCCTTGATATAGTGGAACCAAGGTTCATTGTCAAGTTCTTCTTCTATCATGCTACAGTAAGCATGCTGATCGTGGACCTGAATATGCAAAGGGTAAACATAAGCCTTATCTAGATAATGTAACATAAATGCTACAGTAGCCAAAGCATTGGCAACCTCATTGTAGAACCTAGGGATATGCCTGAACTCCACCGATCTTAACCGCTGACAAAGATCCTGCAAACATCGTCGATACAGTATGAGCTTCAAATCTTGAGTCTCCCATTCTCCCTAAATCTGATGCACTAACATATCTGAATCTCCCAAAACTAGCACTTCTTGGACTCTCATGTCCACAGCTAACCATAGACCTAAAATGCATGCTTCGTACTCGGACATGTTGATACCACAATAGAAAAGAAATTGAGAAGTTACAGGGTATTGGTACCCTATTTCAGAGATGAGTACAACTTCTATTCCAATGCCTTTCATATCAGCAGCCCCATCAAAGAAGAGTTTCAAACCGGGCTTTTCATCTTTCTCGACATCATGAATATGCATTACCTCTTCATCAGGAAATTAAGTCTTCAAAGGTTCATATTCTTCATCCACCAGGTTCTCGGCCAAGTGATCGGCCAAAGCTTGGCCTTTCATCGTCTTCCGAGTCACATATACAATGTCAAACTCTGTAAGCAAAATCTGCCACTTTACAAGCCTTCCTATGGGCATGGGCTTCTGAAAGTTATACATTAAAAGATCCAAGCGAGAAATAAGGTAAGTAGTGTAGGATGACAAATAATGCATCAACTTCTGTCCTACCCAAGTCAAGGCGCAACATGTCTTCTCAAGGGGAGTATACTTAACCTCATAAGATGCGAACTTCTTGCTGATACAATAGATGGCTTGTTCTTTCCTACCAGTGATGTCATGAAGACCCAACACACAACGAAATGAGTTATCCAAGACTATCAAATAAAGAATCAAAGGTTTCCTGATTTCGGTGGAACCAACACATGTGGATTCGACACATACTCTTTGATCTCATCGTACACTTCATGGCACTCATCAGTCCATTTGACCACAACATCCATCTTCACCAACTTAAAGATGGGCTCGTAAGTTGTCATGAGCTGAGCAATAAACCTACTGATGTAGTTCAGCCTCCCTAGCAGACTCATCACCTCGGTCTTGTTTATTGGCCGTGGTAACTCATGGATAGCTTTGGTCTTTGACGGATCCAACTCAATGCCCTACCGATTGACTGTAAACCCTAACAGTTTCCTAGATGGAACACCAAATGCACACTTTGTAGGGTTGAGCTTAAGATTGTACCTGGGCCTTTGGAAAAAACATTCTCAAATCTTTGATGTGGTCAGACTGCTTCCTGGACTTTATGATCACATCATCTACATAAACCTCAGTCTCCATGTGTATCATGTCATGGAATATGGTAGTCATTTCCCTCATGTAAGTTGCCCCAGTATTTTTCAAACCAAATGGCATGACCCGGTAGCAATATGTCCCCCACAACGTGATGAATGCTGCCTTTTCCCCATCTTCCTCATCCATTAAGATCTGATGGTACCGTGCATAGCAATCCACAAAAGACCCAATCTCATTCTTGGCACAATTGTTGATCAAAATGTGAATATTTGGCAGTGGGAAATTGTCCTTTGGACTTGCTTTGTTGAGGTTACGGTAAGCAACACACACTCTGGTCTTACCATCTTTCTTTGGCATAGGCACAACATTGTCTTACAAAGTGGGATACCGCGTGACTCGAATGACCTTTGTATCAAGTTGCTTTGTGACTTCTTGTTTAATCATCACACTCATATCGGTCTTAAGCTTCCTTAATTTCTGCTTGACGGGATGGAATGGTGGATCAAATGGCAATTTGTGGACCATCAAATCAGTACTCAAGCCTGGCATGTTATAATACGACCATGCAAAAATATCTTTATATTCAAACAATGCTTTGATTACTTCTTCCCAAAATTTGCTGTTAAAGATAGACAACTCAAAACTCTTCTAACTTCCGAACCACCCATCCCCGCAAGTCATAAATTAGCTAAAGTAAGTGTGGGAAGTTTTATTAATAGAATGGACAATGAATTTAACGAGAGGTACCCCTTCCGGGGAGGAGAAAGAAGGACTTATCTGGAGTGCAAGCGGACTTCAATGAACATGACAAGCCTTTTGGACTGGATCCCTGATCTGTGTAAACCGTCCAACTTTCAGAAATTTATCATAACTTTTGCCTCGAACCCAAGAAACCTTGCCCAAGACTATGTCGATGCCGATGCCGATGGCTGTGAGGATTCGATCAAGGATGCCCTTTGCAGGTTTTCACGAGCTGACCTCTCTCATTTCTCTTCTTACCATCTGTGACGACCCAACCCATCATCTCATGAGTTACCGCTCTGTTTTCCCCATTTCATCTTTTTTACGCTTCATTATCCATATCTTGTGTAATAGAGTTGATTTGGAGTGGTTTTGATAAGAAATGAGACACTTAGTCTCTTTTAAGAAGCCTTAAGTTGGAAAGTCAACCTGACTTTTTCTTATATGTTAGGAGGCTCGGATGTGGATTCCGATGATTCGGTTAGCTTCGAGGGATGATTTGTGACTTAGGAGTGTGATAGGAAGTGATTTTGGAGGTCCGGTGTAGAATCAGGCTTGAATTGGCGAAGTTAGTATTTCAGCGATTTCTGATTGATAGGTGAGATTTTGATCAGAGGGTCGGAATGGAATTCTGAGGGTTTCTATAGCTTCATTAGATGGTTTGGGATATGTGTGCAAAATTTTAGATCATTCGGACGTGGTTTCGTTGGGTTTTTGATCGAATGCATATTTTGGAAGTTTTAGAAGAACTTAGGCTTGAATTTGATGTAATTTGATGGTTTTGGTGTTGTTTGAGGTGTTTTGATGATTGGAACAAGTTTGAATGAGGTTTTAGGATATGTTGTTGTTTTTGGTTGAGGTCTCGGGGGACTCGGGTGTGTTTCGGATGCCCAATGGGTCATTTTTAGAACTTGTTGAACTGCTGGCTGCTGATATCTAGTTTCCTTCTTTGTGAACGCGAGGGGAGTTTAGCGAATGCGAAGTGGAAAAATGGGAGGCTGTAATTTTGGCCTTCGCGAATGCGAAGGAGTGGGTCAAGGTGCTATGCGAACAAGGGGGAGTAGACGCGAACGCGTAGAAGGAAAAATTGGGTCTGGGGTCATTTAGCCTATGAGAACGCGAGCCCTGGAACGTGAACGCGAAGGGACTGGGAGAGTGGCCTTCATGAACGCGAGGTACTATACACGAACGGAAGAAGAACGGGCCTGGGCAGAATGTTAAGTTCTAAAAATGGGATTTTGTTCCCATTTTCAATTTTTAACTATTTGGAGCTCGGATAAAGCGATTGTTCGACAGATTTTTGGAGAGAAAAATGGGGTAAGAGTTCTTAACTCAATTTTGGTTGTATAACTTGAATCTATTACTAGTTTTGGCATTTTACCAGTGAATTTTAGTAGAAAAGGTTAGAAAACCCTCTTGGATAGAATCACATATTTGATGGTCGAAATGTGATGGGAATTAGATAACTTTAGTATGGTTGGACTTGTGGGAGAATAAAGAACCCGTTGATGTAAAAAATTTTGAATTTCGAGACGTGGGTCTGGGGCTCGGGTTTTGCTAATTTCGAGATTTTCGTAAGTTTTCGATTGGGTATTGTTCTATTGGCATATTGTGACGTATTCGTTGTCGCTTTGGGTAGATTTGACGCGTATGGAGGCCGATTTGAGGAGCAAAGGCATCGTGAGCTAGAGATTTCGTCGGTTCGAGGTGAGTAATAGAGGTAAATGATGTTCTAAGGGTTTGAAACCACGTATTTCATATCGTAGTGCTATATTGAGGTGACTTGCATGCTGGGTAAAGAGTATGGGGTAGAGCACCATTGGGGATTGTGACTTGGTCCATCCCGATAGATGAATATACTGCGTAATTGTCTGAAATTCACTTATTATCTCTATAATTGAGTTAATTGCTATATTTGGGCTTCATGCCAATTGATTGAATCCTTTAGGGATTGCTATTACTGGTTTCTTACCATTTTTCATATTGTTGAACTCAGTCCTAGTATGTAATACTGTTTTGCAAACTCAACCACCTTTTCTCAAACTAGAAACTTAATTAATATTTTTAAATAAAGTTTGGGCTGGATATTTCTATATTATTCTGTTCGAGAGGCTTATATGATTTTGGACTTAGTATGGGAACGGGTTGCGCGTCGCAGCGGTATGGTATCGATATTTATAGGAGGTCGAGGGGCTAGTTGATGCCATGAGATGGCTTATTATTGTGCTTGAGCTGTAAGGGCCCCTCTCGGAGTTTGCACACCCCTAGTGAGCACAGTCGACGATAAATAAATGAAGCGGGCTGCACGCTGCAGCGGGTACTGGAGAGTACCGGTTTATGTGTTGCATTGCATATTTGATTGTCATTTACTTATTTATCTGTGTGGTATTTCCTTAAGCTTTTTCATTGATTTACTGATTTTATACTGCTGGGTTCAAGTTACTGTATTTATGGGATTACTTTGTGCCTTTTCAGGAGTTCTCATTCTTAGTCTTTAGTTATGTTTATTACTCACTGGGTCGGAGTACTCATATTACTCCATGCACCTTGCGTGCAGATACAGGTACGCCTGAGGTTGAGTGAGGATTTCTCTACCTAGCAGCTTATCCGGGAGTATCAAGGTAGCTGCATTTGACGTCCGCAGTCCAGATCTACCTTCTATCTTATATGTCTTATTTTCGCGTCTTCTAGAAACTATATGTAGTAGGTTTATATTCATGTATTAGAGGCTCAGACTTGTGACACTGGATTCTTAGGGTTGTGTAGTTGTTTTGTTACTTGGGATTCCGCATGTTTTAACTTTATTTCAGATATTTAGTATTATGACTTAGTAATTATCCATGTTAATTAGCTCATGAACTGTATAAAAATTGTTAAGGTTATTAAATTGGTCGGGCTTGCCTAGCAGTGTGTTGGGCGCCATCACGACCGGTGTTAGGGTCGTGACAAGTTGGTATCAGAGCCTAGGTTACTTGGTCTCGCGAGTCATGAGCCGGTTTAGTAGAGCCTCGCGGATCGGTACGGATGTGTCTGTACTTATCCTTGAGAGGCTGTAGAACCTTTAGGAAAACTTAACATTTTTGAAACTCTTGTCGTGCGGTGTTGTTGAACTGAGAACTAAACTTTTATTATTCTATTCTCTAACAGATGGTCAGGACATGAGCTACCAGACATGACGGACGACCACCAGTGCCGCCTACTGAGGCCACAAGAGGCCGTGGACGCGGTCGTGGTCGTGGCAGAGGCAGAGCAGCCGGAGCAACACCTGCTGATCCACCAGTTGCACTAGTTGAGGGTCAGCCTCCAGTTGTGGATATTCCAGCAACACTAGTTTAGGCACCAGCCATGCCCATAGTGATTTCGGGTCTTTAGGAGACCTTGGCCCAGATATTATCAGTCTGCACTGGCCCGGCTTAGGCAGTTTCAGTCACCACAGCAGCGGCAGCAGCTACTTCACAGGCCGAGGGAGGTAATCAGACCCCCGCTGCTCTCATACCTGAGCAGGTGGTGCAGGGACCACAGACACTAGACACACCTCTAGCTCAACAAGTTGCACCGGTTCAGGGCTTCGTGGTTCCAGCTATGCCAGACGATGAGCAGCGTCATCTCGAGAGGTTTGGGAGGCTCCAGCCTCCGACATTCAGTGGAGTTGAGGGCGAGGATACCTAGAGTTTTCTTGATAGATGTCAGCATATGCTCCGTACGACAGAGATCCTTGAGTCGAGTGGTGTGGCATTTACTACGTTTTAGTTCAGGGGGGTTGCTCTTACTTGGTGGGAGGACTTTGAGATGCGTAGGCCTGCCGGTGCAGCACCTCTGACTTGGCAGCAGTTCTCCACTCTTTTTTGGGAGAAGTAAGGAGTTTGAGTGGTTGACATAGGGGGATATGATAGTGACTCAGTACAAGATGAGGTTTTCATAGTTGACCCATCATGCTACTTGGATGGTTCCGTCAGATCGTAAGAGGATCAGGAGGTTTGTAGATGGCCTCAACTACCACCTTCGTATTTTAATGACTAGAGAGAGAGTACTGGGTGCTACGTTTGAGGAGGTGGTATATATAGCTCGTGAGATCGAGTCAGTTCACCGTATAGAGCGAGTGGAAAGGGAGGCCAAGAGACCTCGTAGATTGGGCAATTATAGTGGTGCTCCTTCGAGGGGCCAGTTCTAGCAGGGTAGAGGTCGTTCTTTCAGGCCTGCTCGGTCGGCCCGTCCAGAGTATCGCGGGGGATCTTTAGGCCGTGGTTATCATGGGCCTCAGCAGGGTCAGTCTTCACTCAGCGCTTACCCAACTCAGAGTTCATCTCATGCCCCATTAGCTCAGGGTTCTTCTGTACCGAGTGAACCTGGTAGTCACTCTGGTGCGAGGGGTTTCCTTCAGTCTCCATCTCTAGCACCGGAAATCTGTTATGAGTGCGAAGAGTTTGGTCACTTGAGGAGGCAGTGCCCTCGCCTTCATGGCAGACAACATCAGTAGATGGGTCAGCCCTCGACTTTGACTCAAGTTACCCCATCACCCGCCCAGCTAGCTAGGGGTGGAGATTAGGCAGCCAGGGGTCATCCCAGAGGTGGAGATCGATTAGGCGGTGGCCAGGCTCATTTCTATGCTATGCCGGGCAGGACATATGCCATTGCCTCAGATGCTGTCATTACAGGTATTGTTTCAGTCTGCCACAAAGACGCCTCAGTATTATTTGATATCGATTCCACCTATTTATATGTGTCTTCATATTTTGCTCATCATTTGGGTACGTCCTGAGGGTGTCTTGCTTTGCCTGTTCATGTATCTACCTTGGTGGGCGATACTATTGTTGTAGAACATGTATACCGGTCATGTTTGGTGACTATTGGGGGTCTGGAGACCCGAGTCGATCTATTGATATTGAGTATGGTGGATTTTGATATCATTCTGGGCATGGACTGGTTTTCTCCATGTCATGCTATTCTAGACTGTCATGCTAAGACAGTCAATTTGGCTATGCCGAGTGTACCGCAGATCGAGTGGCGTGGTGTGACTGAGTATGCCCCTAGTAGATTTGTTTCTTTCTTGAAGGCCTAGTGTATGTTTGGGAAGGGTTGTCTTTCCTATTTGACATTTGTGAGTGATGTGGGAGCTGAGACTCCTAGCATTGATTCTGTTCCAGTTGTGAGGGAGTTTCCCGACGTGTTTCCTGCAGACCTGCCAAGCATGTCGCTGGACAGGGATATTGATTTTGGTATTGACTTGGTGCCGGGCACTCAACCTATTTCTATTCCGCCATATCATATGGAACCAACAGAGTTGAAGGAATTGAAGGAGCAGCTTCAGGAGCTCCAGGATAAGGGATTCATTCGGCCTAGTGTGTCACCTTGGGGTGCGCCAGTTTATTTGTGAAGAAGAAGGATGGCACAATGAGAATGTGCATCGACTATAGGCAATTGAAAAAAGTAACAGCGAAGAGCAAGTATCCCTATCCTCGCATTGATGATATGTTTGACCAGCTTCAGGGAGCGAGGGTGTTTTCCAAGATTGATCTCCGTTCGGGTTATCACCAGCTGAAGATCAGGGATTCAGATATTCATAAGACTGCTTTCAGGGCTAGATATGTTCACTATGAGTTTCTTGTCATGTCTTTCGGGGTGACTAATGCCCCAACAACGTTCATACATCTGATGAACAGTGTATTTCGGCCTTATCTGGATTCATTTGTCATCGTGTTCATTAATGATATCCTGGTATACTCATACAGTCAGGAGGAGCATGCACAACATTTACAAGTTGTATTGCAGAGATTGAGGGAGGAGAGACTTTATGCAAAGTTCTCCAAGTGTGAGTTCTGGCTCGGTTAAGTGATTTTCTTGGGACACGTGGTGTCCAACGAGGGTATTCAGGTTGACCCGAAGAAGATAGAAGTGGTGCAGATTTGGACTAGACTGTCCTCAGCCACATAGACTCGTAGTTTCCTTGGGTTGGCAGGCTATTATCGCCAGTTTGTTCTGGGTTTTTCCTCTATTGCATTGCCCTTGACTAAGTTGACTCAGAAGGGTATTTCATTTATATGGTCGGACAAGTGTGAGGACAGCTTTCAGAAGCTCAAGATAGCTTTGACCACAACTCCAGTATTGGTTTTGCCGTTAGCTTCAGGTTCATATACGGTATATTGCGATGCTTCTAGATTTGGGATTGGTTGTGTTTTGATGCAGTTGGGTAGAGTTATTGCTTATGCTTCTCGTCAGTTGAAGCCCCATGAGCAGAACTACCATGTTCATGATTTGGAGTTAGCTGCTATAGTTCATGCATTGAAGATTTGGAGGTATTACTTGTACGGAGTATCTTGCGAGGTATTCACCGATCATCGTAGTCTTCAGCATCTGTTCAAGCAGAAGGATCTTAATATGGCTGGAGTTACTGAAAGATTATGACATTACTATTCTGTATCACCCGGGGAAGGCCAATGTAGTGGCTGATTCTTTGAGTCGAAAGGTAGTGAGTATGGGGAGCTTGGCGTACATTCCAGTTGAGGAAAGGCCATTTGCAGTTGAATTTCAGGCCTTGGCCAATCGGTTTGTGAGACTAGATATTTTAGAGCCCAGTCGGGTATTGGCTTGTGTGGTTTCTCGGTCTTCCTTGTATGACTGCATTAGAGAGTGTCAGTAGGAGGATCCGCATTTGCTTTTCCTTAAGGACAGGGTTCAGCATAATGATGCTAGGGATGTGACCATTAGAGGTGATGGTGTGTTGAGGATGCAGGGCCGGATTTGCGTGCCCAATGTGGATAGGCTTCAGGAGTTTATATTAGATGAGGCACATAGCTCGTGGTATTCCATTCATCCGGGTGTCGCGAAGATGTATCAGGATCTTAGATAACACTATTGGTGGCGGAGGATGAAGAGAGATATTGTGGAGTATGTAGCCCAGTGTCTTAACTGTCAGCAGGTAAAATATGAGCATCAGAGACTGAGTGGCTTGCGCCAGTAGATGGTTAATCAAGAGTGGAAGTGGGAGAGGATCACCATGGACTTTGTTACCGGACTCCCACGGACTTTGAAGAAATTTGATGTTATTTGGGAGATTGTAGACAGACTGACCAAGTCCGTGCACTTCATTCCGGTCTATGCTACTTATTCTTCAGAGCGGCTGGCAAAGATTTACATTTGGGAGATTGTTCGATTGCATGGCATCCCAGTTCCTATCATATCAGATCGGTGCACTCAGTTCACCTGTCAGTTTTGGCAGGCTGTTCAGCGAGAGTTGGGTACCCAGGTACAGTTGAGCATAACCTGCCACCCTCAGATGGATGGACAGTCCGAGCGTACCATTCAGATATTGGAGGATATGCTACGCACATGTGTTATAGATGTTGGAGGGTCATAGGATCGGTTTCTACCACTTGCAGAGTTTGCCTACAACAATAGCTATCAGTCCGTCATTCAGATGGCACCATATGAGGCCTTGTATGGGAGACAGTGTAGATCTCCAGTTGGTTGGTTCGAGCCCGGGGAGGCTAGATTGTTGGGGATAGATTTGGTTCAGGATGCATTGGAGAAGGTGAAGGTGATTCAGGAGAGACTCCGTACAGCGCAATCGAGGCAGAAGAGTTATGCGGACAGCAAGGTCCAAGATGTATCCTATATGATTGGTGAGAAGGTCTTGCTAAAGGTTTCACCCACAAAGGGTGTTATGAGATTCGAAAAGAAATGGAAATTGAGTCCGTGATTCATTGGGCCTTTTGAGGTACTTAGGAGTATTGCAGAGATGGCTTATGAGCTTGCCTTACCACCTATCTTGTCGATCAAGCATCCAGTTTTTCATGTTTCTATGCTCCGGAAGTACATTGGGGACCCGTCCCATGTCCTGTATTTCAGTACAGTTCAACCGGAGGGTGATTTGACTTATGACATAGAGCCAACAGTCATTTTGGATCGTCAGGTTCGGAAGCTGAGGTCAAAGGATGTTATTTCAGTAAAGGTGCAGTGGAGAGGTCGGCCCGTGGAAGAGGCTACCTGGGAGATCGAGCGGGAGATGCGGAGCAGATATCCTCACCTATTTGAGGCTTTAGATATGTTTCTTGACTCACTCGAGGATGAGCGTTTGTTTAAGTTGGGGAGGATGTGACAACCCAACCCGTCGTCTCATGAGTTACCACTCCGTTTTCTATAATTTTCAGCTTCTTTATGCTTTATTATCCGTATCTTGTGTAATAGAGTTGATTTGGAGTGGTTTTGATAAGAAATGAGACGCTTAGTCTCTTTTAAGAAGCCTTAAGTTGGAAAATTCAGCCAGACGTTGACTTATATGTTAGGAGGCTCAGATGTGGATTACAATGATTCGGTTAGCTTCAGGGGATGATTTGTGACTTAAGAGTGTGATCGGAAGTGATTTTGGAGGTCCGGTGTAGAATTGAGCTTGAATTGGCGAAGTTGGTATTTTTGCGATTTCCAGTTGATAGGTGAAATTTTGATTCGAGGGTCGGAATTGAATTCTGAGAGCTTTTGTAGCTTCGTTAGGCGATTTGGGATATGTGTGCAAAATATCAGGTCATTCGGACGTGGTTTGGTTGGGATTTTGATCGAATGTGTATTTTGGAAGTTTTAGAAAAACTTAGGCTTGAATTCGATGTAATTTGATGGTTTTGGTGTTGTTTGAGGTGTTTTGATGATTGGAACAAGTTTGAATAAGGTTTTAGGATATGTTGGTGTTTTTGGTTAAGGTCTCGGGGGTCTCGGGTGTGTTTCGGATGCCCAACGAGTCATTTTTTGAACTTGTTGAACTGATGGCTGCTGGTATCTGGTTTCCTTCTTCGCGAACGCGAGGGGAGTCTCACGAACGCGAAGAGGAAAAATGGGAGGCTGTGATTTTGGCCTTCGCGAACGCGAAGGGGTAGTCGCAAACGTGAAGGAATGGGTCAAGGTGCTACGCGAATGCGGGGGAGTAGTCGCGAACGCATATAAGGAAAAATTGGGTCTGGGGTCATTTGGCCTACGCGAACGTGAGCCCTGGAACGCGAACGCGAAGGGTCTGGGAGATTGGCTGTCGCGAACGCGAGGTACTGTACGCGAACGCGAAGAAGAAGAGGCTTGGGCAGAATGTTAAGTTCTGAAAATGGGACTTCGTTCCCATTTTCCATTTTTAGCTATTTGGAGCTCGGATAAGGCGATTGTTCGACAGATTCTTGGAGAGAACAACGGGGTAATAGTTCTTAACTCAATTTTGGTTGTATAACTTGAATCTATTACTAGTTTTGGCATTTAATCAGTGAATTTTAGTAGAAAAGGTTAGAAAACCCTCTTGGATAGAATCACAGATTTGAGTGTCGAAATATGATGGGAATTGGATAACTTTAGTATGGTTGGACTCATGGGAGAATAAGGAACCCTTTGATGTAAAAAATTCTGAATTTTGAGATGTGGGCCTGGGGCTCGGGGTTTGCTAATTTCGAGATTTTCGCTATTTTTTTATTTTTTTTGATAGGGTATTGTTCCATTGCCCTATTGTGACGTATTCGTTGTCGTTTTGGTTAGATTCTATGCGTGTGGAGGGCGATTTGAGGAGAAAAGGTGTCGCGAGCTAGAGATTTTGCCGGTTCGAGGAGAGTAATAGATTTAAATGATGTTCAAAGGGTTTAAAACCCCGTATTTGCACATCGTAGTGCTATATTGAGGTGACTTGCACGCCGGGTAGCGAGTGTGGGGTAGAGCACCATTGGGGATTGTGATTTGGCCTGTCCCGGTAGATGAATATACTGCGTAATTGTCTTAAATTCACTTATTATGACTATAATTGAGCTGATTGCTATATTTGGGCTTCGTGCCAATTGATTGAATCATTAAGGGATTGCTATTACTGGTTTCTTACCATTTTTCATATTGTTGAACTTAGTCCTAGTATGTAAGACTGTTTTACAAACTCAGCCACCTTTTCTCAAACTAGAAACTTAACTAATATTTTTAAATAAAGTTTGGGTTGAATATTTCTATATTATTGTGCCCGAGAGGCTTATCTGATTTTTGACTGAGTATGGGATCGGGTTGCGTGCCACAACAGTATGGTATCGATATTTATATCAGGCCGAGGGCCTAGTTGATGCCACGAGATGGCTTATTATTGCGCTTGGGCCGTAAGGGGCCCCTCCCGGTGTATGCACACCCCTAGTGAGCGCCGTCGACGATAAATAAATGGAGCGGGCTGCACGCCGCAGCGGGTATTGGAGAGTACCGGTTTATATGTTGCATTGCATATTTGATTGTCATTTACTTATTTATCTGTGTGGTATTTCCTTAAGCGTTTTCATTGATTTACTGATTTTATACTGTTGGGTTCAAGTTAGTGTATTTATAGGATTACTTTGTGCCTTTTCAGGAGTTCTCATTCTCAGCCTTTATTTATGTTTATTACTCACAGGGTCGGAGTACTCACATTACTCCCTGCACCTTGCATGCAGATACATGTACGCCTGAGCTTGAGTGAGGATTTCTCTGCCTAGCAGCTTATCCGGGAGTATCAAGGTAGCTGCATTTGACGTCCGCAGTCCTGATCTTCCTTCTATCTTATTTGTCTTATTTCCACGTCTTCTAGAGACTATATGTAGTAGGTTGATACTCATGTATTAGAGGCTCAGACTTGTGACATTGGATTCTTCGGGCTGTGTAGTTGTTTTATTACTTGGGATTCTGCATGTTTTAACTTTATTTCAGATATTCAGTATTATGACTTAGTAATTATCCATGTTAATTAGATCACGAACTGTATAAAAATGGTTAGGGTTATTAAATTGGTCGGGCTTGCCTAGCAGTGTGTTGGGCGCCATCGTGACCGAGGTTGGGGTCGTGACACCATACAGTTCTCTGCTTACTGTCGCCTCATGGTGCCCGTATGGGTTTTCACCAATAAGACTCTCTCATTTTATTTCTCTGCTTACCATCGCCTTATGGTGCCCGTGTGGGTTTTAACCAATAAGGTTCTCTCATTTTGTTGTATTAGATCCAAGTATCTCTATACTCCCATTTTGAACCTCTTTGCCGATTGATCAAAAGAACTTGAATAGGGTTTGGGTAAAAAGGATTTGGATTGAGTTATATCTTTGGAGCCATTCAGGCGAAACCATCGCCGAACCATTATAACATCTGCCCCAATTTCACTTTGGGGGAGGGGGGATTTGGATTTTTATTTTTGTATGACTGAAACCCAGAGAGAGGCTGCCTACGTATCCTTTCGGAATCAAGTCATACGTAGTTCAGGGAACTTTGTTTTTTATTTTTCTTTTGTTTTTCTGTTTTGTTTTGTTTTATTTTTTTCCTCTTTTTTCATTTTTTTCATTTCATTTTCTTTGCCTTTTCTTCCACTTTTTTTTTCTTTTTCTTCTCTTCTTTCATTTTTTTCCATTTTATTTTTTCAATGTTTCAATTTCAATTTCAATTTTTTTTCGTAATACTTTCAGGTTCCAAAGAGGGTAATCAAAGAAGAGTAACTGGCTCAAACAGTTTACAAAAGGGTTAATCGTGTTTGGTAAGCGAGAATAAAAGCATTCGTCATCCCAACCAGAGAATATTAATACTATATGGAGGATCGAACATAGCGCCATTTGGCTGTACTTGCATTGACAATTTTTTGAGAGACATTTCCTTCAATGTGTCCCAAGTACAACGCACCCTTTTGGCTATACTTTTGTTGCAATGTATATACCTTTCCAATCTGGAACCAATTTTCCTTTAGTTGTTCCAACTCTTTGTTTTATTTCCTTAAACTTCTCTTCATTTGCGATCCAATTCTTGATTCGTTATTTCGAGGTCTGACAGCTTTTGTGACGACCGAAAGGGTCATCACATGTTTTCTTATCCATTTCGTACTTCCGAGGCCTTGAAGACCTCGTTTATAGTCACCTCGATTTGCATGTGTAGTCCGGGCGCCTAGCCGGAAAGCTTAAATGTGAAATTCTTTGAAAAAAATGCTAAATTGTGATATTAAAATGAATAAATTTGACTTCGATCAATATTTTGGGTAAACGGACCTAGACCCGTGATTAGACGGTCCCGGAAAGTCCGTAAGAAAAGATTGGACTTGGGCATATGACTGGAATCGAATTCCGAGGTCCCAAACCCGAGAAATATTTGAGTAAAATTTTTTCCTGAAAATATTTAAGGAAATTGGAAATGAAATCGGATTAGAAAGTGACGATATCGGGCTCGTAGTTTGGTTCTGGTGCCCAGTACAGGTCTTATATATGGTTTAAGCACTTTCTGTAAAGTTTGGTTGAAAACGGACGTCGTTTGACGTGTTTTGTACTTGAAATGGAAAATTTGATGTTTTGTGAAACTTGGAAGAAATCATGGATTTTGAGGCTTTATTCGATGTATATGATGTTATATTGGCGATTTGATCGCACAAATAAGTCTGTAAGATATTTTTGAGGTTGTGTGTATGTTTGATTTGGAGCCCCGATGGCTCAGGTGTATTTTTGATAGGCCGTGAGTCCATTTTTAACCTTGAGAAAAATCTAGTATTTCAGTTTTGCAATCTTTGCATTTGCGAAGAAGGTCTCGCAAATGCGAGCCTGTGATTGCAAATGCGAGAAGGGGGAATCCTGCATTGGGTCGCAAATGCGACCATCTAATTCACAAATGCGATGTTGAGCCAGTCGCAAATGCGACATTTTGGCTCGCAAATGCGAAGCCTGGTATTTCGGAAATGCGACATCATTGTCGCAAATGCGACGCCCGCATTTTTGTTCAGTGTTCGCAAATGCGAACCAAAATTTGCAATTTCCATAACAGGTCGAGGTTCGCAAATGCGAACCCCAGTTCGCATTTCTCACATATGCAGCCTGCATTTCAAATCAAGACAGTTTTCACCCCATTTTCAAAACACAACTCCTTTGGGCGATTTTTCAAGAACAAGCCCTCTTCCAAATCAATTGCAAGTTGATTTTTACTCATTTCTTTCAATCACTAACATCATGTTTTCAACTTAAATTTAATGATTTTCATGGGAGAAATTGGGCGTTTTGGGTAGAACCTAGGTTTTTTTCTAAAATTGGGGATTTGGACTTGAGGTCCGATTTCAAGACAAATTATATATTTGGGTTCGTGGGGGAATGGGTAATCGGTTTTTGGTTCGAACCTGGGGATTTGACCACGTGGGACGAAGGGCATTTTTGACCTTTTTGTGTAAAACCTTGTAAAAGTCATTTTCAAGCATTGCGGTTGATTCATTTAGTGTTTATTAATGTAATTAAGTAACTTGTGACTAGATTCGAGCGTATTTGAGGTGGAATCACAGAGTAAAGCTAAAGTTGAGGCTTGAGTTTAGTTCAAAGCATCGAGGTAAGTATTTGGTTTAACCCTAGTTTGAGGGATTAGGAGTTGAGTCTTATTTATGTGGTAATTGTTGAGTACGATGTGTAGGGATTATGACGAGTGTCTACACGTTGGTTTCTAGCATGTTCGTGAGTCTTTAAAGTTGTAAATATCTTGAACTCGTTATATTTTAATGCCTTGGTTATGATTCTTAATTGTTGAGAAAAGTTTGTGAAAGTATATGGAACAATTGAACCCTTTGGAGTATTGGCTCAAGTGGTAAAGTGAGATATGAAATGAAAGTGAAAGAAGAGAATGAGTTATTAAATTGTTCCGTTGCCGGGATGTTGAGATTGTTGATGTTATGCCCTTGCCGGGATTAATAGTTTAATTGTGTTCCCTTGCCGGGATTTCTATTATAAACTTGTTTATTCCTATACCCCTTGTTTGTGATTGTTGTTTAGGTGAGGAAGAGTGTTAAAGCACGAAGGGTGATGACGTGCATTATTTGTTTATTGTAAGGGAAGAGTGTAAAGCACGAAGGGTGATGCCGTGCATTGTTTGCTTATCATAAGGAAAGAGCGTTAAAACACGAAGGGTGATGTTGAGCTGCACCATGTACCATTCCGTGCCGATTCTATTGATTATATGTGAGGAACGAGAGTAAAAGCACGAAGGGTGATGTCGTACACATGTTATGGCTTGGTGAGTATGAGAGTAAAAGCACGAAGGGTGATGTCGTGCACTTGTTGATTTTTGTTTTCATTACTTATGATTGATTTGTGTTATTTCATTCGTTAGTCGACGACTCTTATTTGGAAATTGTTGTTTCCCCACAGCATATTCCCCCTCCCACACTGTTTATCTATCTTTGTATTTCGATTCCGCTGTATATATATATATATATATATATATATATATATATATATATATGAAATTGCACAAGTTTGTATGGTAGTCTGGTCTAGCCTCGTCACTACTTCGCCGGGGTTAGGCTAGGCACTTACCAGCACATGGGGCTGGTTGTGCTGATACTACACTCTGTGCTCTTTTGCACCGATCCATGTGTTGAACAGTAGTTGCAGTAGCGCGGGAGTTAGCCTTCAGTCTAGCGAGACACCGAGGTAGCCTTGCAGGCGTCCGCAGGCCCGTCGTCTCTTCTATCTTTTATTTTGTTCTGTTATCTCATGTATTTCGAGACAATCAGTTATATTTCTTTCAAACTGTTATATTTAGCACTCTTAGTAGTTCGTGAGTATGTGACACCAGTTCATGGGTGAGTATGTTAATTTTCCGCATGGTTGTTCAGATTATTTAATTTAAGACTTCCACTTATTTACATTATTCTGCCGTTTTCATGATATTTCTAATAATTGTTAAAAAAAAGTAAATTTGTTAATGATAAATGTAGTTAAGGGTTGGCTTGCCTAGCTCTCATCAGTAGGCGCCATCACGACTCTCGAGGGTGGGAAAGTTGGGTCGTGACAAGTTGGTATCAGAGCTCTAGGTTGCATAGGTCTCACAACTCACGGACAAGCTTAGTAGAGTCTGAGGGATCGGTATGGAGACGTCTGTATTTATCCCCCAGAGGCTATAGAGTTAGGAAAAGTTGCACATTTGTTCTTTCTTGTTGTGCGGTTTGGTTTCTCAATGCTAATTGAAATTCTACTCTGTTCTTTTGCAGATGGCGAGAACACATGCTTCCTCATCTACCGATCAGCAGTCTGAGCCCCAGGCAGCTCCCACTAGGGGAAGAGGGCGAGGACGAGGCCGTGCCATAGGCCGAGGTAGGGGTAGAGCTTAGCCCTGAGTAGCAGCACCAGCGGCGGAGCCTCAGGTTGATTTTGATGAGGAGGTTCCAGCCCTAGCAGTTCCGATGGGCCCAGCTTAGGTCCCAGAGGGGGTTATTGCTACCCCAGTTCTTCAGGACGCTCTAGTTTGATTTGTGGGCCTCATGGAGAGTGTCACCCAAGCATGATTTCTTCCTATAGCGCCATCCACTTCTCAAGATGGAAGAGGAGCCCAAACTCCTGCTACATGCACTCCAGAGTAGGTAGCTCCCCAGGTTCAGATTGTAGTGGTTCAGCCAGCTATGGCAGTTCAGCTGGGTGTAGTTGCTTAGACCAGCGATAGAGTGGCTATGTCCGCAGATGCTTTGTGGAGGCTGGATAGGTTCACCAAGCTTTTCACATCTACATTCAGCTATGCATCTACCGAGGATCCCCAGGATCACCTGGATAGTTGTCATGAGGTTTTTTAGAACATGGCGATCGTTGAGACCAATGGGGTCGACTTTGCTACATTTCGCCTGTTCGGATCTGCCAAGACATGGTGGAGGGATTATTGCTTAGCCAGGCTAGCAGGATCACCAGCCTTGACATGGGAGCAGTTCACACAGCTATTTCTAGAGAAGTTTCTTCCCGTTACTCAGAGAGAGGCTTATCGGAGGCAGTTTGAGCACCTCCAGCAGGGTTGCCTGACGGTCACCCAGTATGAGACCAGGTTCATAGACTTAGCTTGCCATGCCCCTATTATGCTCCCCACTGAGAGAGATAGAGTAAGACGGTTTATTGATGGACTCATTCAAATGATTCGTCTCTAGATGGCTAGAGAGGCGGGGAGTGATATCACTTTTCAGGAGGCGGCCAATGTGGCCTAGAGGATTGAGACGATACTATCGCAGGGGGGTGGTCATGGGGGAGACAAGAGGCACCGTTATTCCGGTAGATTCAATGGTACCTCATCTGGAAGTAGAGATTTATATGGTAGAGGCCATCCTCCTAGGCCCTTTCAATCAGCTCTCCAGGTTTCTCACGATGCATCAGGTGGCTGTGGTTCTCATGCACATTATTCTGATCAGCAGCCATTCAGTGCACCGCCACTTCAGAGTTTTCCTGGTGGTTATTTAGGTCGAAAGGGCCAGCAGACTCAGCAGTCGAGGGCTTGTTACACTTTTGGTGACACGGTTCATATTACCAGATTTTACCTTCGAGCACTGAGCAGTTCTCAGCACCAGGGTTCTCATGCCATGGTTCAGGCACTAGGTGCTCAACAGTCAGCCCAGCTAGCTAGAGGCGAGGGTAGAGGTGCTAGAGGTGGAGGTAGAGGTCCTAGAGGAGGAGCTCAGGCCGCTAGGGGTGGAAGCTGGCAAGCAGCAGATCGACCTAGAGATATGGTTCAGGGTGGTGGGGCCGAGTCCCATTTTATGCTCTTAAGGCTAGGCCCGAGAATGAGGCTTCAGATGTAGTCATTACAGGTACGGTTCTGGTTTGTGATCAAGATGCTTCAGTACTATTTGATCTAGGGTCTACGTATTCATATGTTTCATCTTATTTTGCACCGTGCTTGGTCATGCCTAATGATGCACTGGGGGTTCCTGTTTTTGTGTCTACACCAGTGGGTAATTCTATCGCGGTCGACCGAGTCCATCATTCTTGTATCGTAGTGATTCGGGGTCTTGACACTCGTGTAGATTTGTTGCTCTTTGATACGCTCAAATTACACTTTATTAATTCGTGTAAGGCGGTCAATGTCAAATATAATAGCCCAACAAGGTTGGGGTCGAATCCCACAGGGAATAGGTGTGAAAAGGTTACTTAAATCAGTGTGTTGCCGACTGAGATCGTAATGCTATTCGGTTACTAGTAACAGGAGTGTAGAGTAGTAGTAACAAGAGTATGAATAGAAGTTGTTTTGGAATGGCAACTAATTGAAACGTTGATATGGTAATTAATGAGATTGATTAAACCAAGGTTGTGTCCCCGTTAATGAAGTGTAATGCTATCGATGTTAATATGATATATTTCTAATGGTCGGTTCTTGGTATGCACTTGTTGTCTAAGAAACTACCCAATATTTCCCAATAGTTGGATCGTAATTCCTCTTTTAAATTTTTCCAAATATAAAAGAGTTGCAATTCATAACCACCAATATATGCCAAATAAAACCCACTTATCCCTAAGCGATTTTATTAAATAAGGTGTAAGGCCTTGAGTTTTTGATATTTACTTCTACCAAATTCTAACCCACTTTCCCAAGCAAAGCAAGAATTTAATGGCTTGTGTTAATGTTTGCAACCACCAACAATAAATGAAAAATGAGAAGTAAATAAATACCAACCAACCATTATACATATATTCAATGTTAAACACCCATTTAGGGTCCACAACCTTAGTATTTTAAAATAAGATACACATACTAAAATACAAGGGACAAATAGTATTCAATGCCATAGATGCTTACAAAGAGTGAATCTTCAATCCAAAAGCTTCAAAAAAGAGGAAATATTTATGTCTTGGAATGTAGTGTAAAGAGTAGCAGCCTTTGCCACAAAGGCTTCATAAAGCTATTTATAGTGGAGCAAAAATCGAGACAGAAAAGGGACAAAATAGCCCTTTCAGGTCAGATATGCGACCGCATTCTTGTCGCAGAACAAGTATGCGGTCCGCATTTGATCGTCCAAACCGCATAGTAAAACCCTAGTTCCCAGTGTCACACCTCCTTTTTTCGAAGCTTTATCGGCCTTTACTACACCCCGGGAAGAGATATAGTAATAAAGGAGTTTTTCCACTTTAAGGACAATCGAAACGGGATCCGTTTTTATTTAAAATTATNACATGAAATGCACCCGGATCCTCGATACATTCTTATTCAACGTTTTAGGATTTGGATTTGGGTCGCATGAAATGCACACTCGAGTTTAGGAATGTAATTTTATCAAAATCGCGTCTAAAGAGACTAACGTGTTGTTATTTTTGGGGAAGGCCATGAAATTTTCTTAACGGCCCGTCCCGAATCTCTAAATATTTTTAATTAAGTAATTAATTAGGGCCCCGCAATTTGTATTTGTTTTGGGAGGCTCATCTCATTTTATTATTAGAAGGCCAACCTAAAGCAAACTAAAATTTTCTATTTTATTATTTGTCTCTAAAAATAAAAGTCCTAATTTGTTAATATTTTAAAATTCGGGCTTCAAATTCAAGTCTGGATCCAAACAAAAGGGAGCACCTTTTAGTTTGAACCCGCCACCTAACTTAAAACCCATAGTAGGCCATTTGAATACTAATAAACCTGTTGCCATTTCAGTCTTGGGCCCAAAGAGCCCAAACCACATAATATGTACACATTGGACAAAGGTCCAAATAGTCACAGACATTGTGCCTAGGAATAGCCCAAATCAGTCCACCAGGTTAAGCTAAAGAGATCAGAGGATCGAATCTCTAAGGCAATGAAAGCCAACAATTGCTTAAACATTTGCATCCCTAATTCGTTTAAGTAGTGAGCTAATGGTGCCTAGTCATTCAAACGAGTTGATGATATTAATTACTAATCTACACTATTAAAATCTATGTTAAAATAAGGAATTCAATGAAACGGAAGAGTTAACATTAATAACTAATCCATTGGTATTAACTAACGCAATACGAAAATTTGCTTGAAATACATGTTTAACTCAAAATCAAACTGGTCGTGGCCATCACATACTAGTAATCCCCAAACTGTTTCTGACTTTTCTCTTAAAGAGAACTGAACATTAAACTACACATGTGTTAACTATATGATAACTATTGCTAGATAATCACCAGTTTAAACAATCCAAAAATCCAATTGAGTACACATGGAAGCCTACTGAAATTCTAAATTCTGCATTATCCTATCAGTACAAGCTAAACCAAACTAAATTGCTAAACACATGGAATACATCTAATTAATCTAACAGCCTACTATTTAACAGTACAATCCAGAGTTAAGTAATACATATTAATCATTCCTAATGAATACAAATGCACTTAACTAATTCTATATTGATAAAAATAGACAAAACAGTAAAATAATAGAATCAGTCGAACACTTCATTTCTTCAAATTTGTGATTACATCTTCAAGTATTAGAAGTGTACCTGGAAGTAGAAGGAGATCAATGAGAAAACTAGAATGAAATAAGGATCAATAACCACAACAACACAGCAAATTGTTAAACACAGCTTCAGCACCCAAATCCAAACCAAGTAGAACACGAATCAACAGATAAAATGCCAAATGCAGGAGAATTTCAGCTTGAAATTGAGTCGGAATCAATGGAACAGTAGTATTGTAGGATTTTGAGAATTTTTCTAAAGATGAAAACTATGAAATTCGAAATTGCAGAGATATAGAAGTATTTTTTCAGATTATCAGGATTTCCAAAACCTATTCAAGGTGGCCAAGTGAGGCCTATTTATAGAACAAAATGGGAGGGAAATTTGAATTTAATATTCTCAGTTTAATCCCCCTTTCTTATGATTCGTTTATCAAATAACTACACTTACTTCGCCAAAAATTGCACTAGAACCCCTTCTAGAAGGTTCTAGTGGCATCTACCATATTCCATAACCCTTAATTGTCTAACCTGCCCTCACTTGCTTTTAATTTTTACCCAATTGCCCTTTTTTCATGCCCGCAATACTCTTTACCCTTTACATAATTACCCATAAACCAAGCTGGATTCCCAAATGTACCCCTACCCCCTTAGATTTATTACATTGTACCTATTAACCTTCCCAAATTAACCATGCCTTTTACCTACCTTTTAACCCCTGTATTAATCAGATACCCAGAAGTCAAAGTCAAAATCTTAATTGATTTACAAAATTAACTAAATACTCGTCACTTTAACAGATAAAACCCAAATCAGAAACAAGTAATCGGTTAATAAGATTCAAGAGAACACTAAAACAGATATAGAATCTAATTAACAGAAAACATAGCTACTAATCAGGTTTTAACAATTAAAAACCCTAAAAAAATCTAAGTATGAAAATATGACTAGCAATTTAAAACCTACGATTTTTATCAAGAACTTTTTTCACAGAAGGGCAATCAACGAGAAAAAAAGGATTTAAATACTTAGCTTTTGCTTTTCCTTCTTTTAATTTTTCTTTTCTTTCTTTCTTTCTTCTGTTTTTCCTTTTCTTTATTTTTATTGATTTTCCAGAACCTTTGAAACTCTGGATGTCGTTTCTTTGGGTTTTTTTTCTCAGGCAGACTGTTGAGTCTCTTTTTATTGAAAAGATTCTTAAAATATGAGGCTAGGTGTTCCGGGGATGTTCAGAGTGGTTTTGGAACGAAGGTATTCGCCGGAATAGGGTTCTGGCGACACCTTTTGAAAAATTCGAAGGTTTCTGGGCTTATTCGAGGAAAGCTAGTTAGATGGGGTGAAAGAGGAGATGAAGGAGATTAGACGGTGTTAATGGTGGGTTCTGAATCAAAGGTGGTGTTCGCCGGAGTAGGGTTCCGGCGACACCTTTTGAAATATTCGAAGGCTTCTAGGGGTTCTCGAAGAAAACTATTTGGATGGGGTGAAAGAGGAGATGGAGGAGGTTAGACAGTTTTAATGGTAGCTTCATCAGAGATGGTGGTGTTCCCCGCCAGTAGGTTTCCGGCGGGTGATTGAGAGAAGGCTAGGGCGGCTAGGGTTTGTAACTGGGGACGAAGGATTGTGAAATGAGGGATATGTAACGTTTGGTATATTTAAAAACCCTTAAGGATCTGAGATCGTTGGATCTAATGAGCCAACGGCTGAGATTTGTTTACCCTCTATACGACACCGTCCCATTTAAGTGTCCATTAAATCGTGGCCATTGAATTGATTAGATCAACGGCTCAAATTGATTTTAGTAGACGATGCCGGTTCATTTAAGTGATGGCCATCATTCCTGGCCGTTTGATCAAAGCCTTCAACGGTCCAGATCTATTAACAACTAAACGATGTCGTTTTGGCATAGCCTGGGGCAGACCGGGTTTGGTCCCTTTGGGCCTGGGCGGGTATTTAATCAATTGGGCTACTAATTTTTGCTATTATTTGTATTTAGCCCAAGGTTTTTATACTTTTGCTATTATTTGCCCGTTCGCATATTCCGTGTGAAGCATTTTTGAAAGTTTGACCACATCCTGCTTCAGAGATTGCCTATATATCCTGGGCTAAACAGGAATCAGATCAGTGTAGTTCAGGAATGTTTGGTAGTTGGGACTACCGGGAGCTGTGATCTCATTGCTGCTACTGTTGTTACTGCTTGCTGATCCCTTTATTACACCGTTGTAAAGATAAAAGAAGCTAGTCTAAGCTATGCTCTATGATTTACAAAATCCTATCTAACATCTACTATCTTGTGTTCTTGCATTGCCTTGATCTTGCATCTTGCATTCTTTCTATATGGCTTTTGACTGTGTCTGTTCTTCAGGTGGACTCCTGCTTACAATTGCTTGAAAAGTATTCCCTTATTCTTCAGGTGGGCTCCTGCTTGCTATTGCTAACATGTTACCTTGTTCTTCAGGTGGGTACCTGACTACTGAGATTGAAATGTATTTCCTCGTTCTTCAGGTGGGTGCCTGCTTACAACTTGCTTAAACTATATTCCCTTGTTTTTCAGGTGGGAGCCTGCTTGTTGAAATTGAGATGTATTCCCTTGTTCTTCAGGTGGGTGCCTGCTTATAACTGGCTTGAAATATATTCCCTTATTTTTCAGGTGGGCGCCTGCTTGCGATCACTTGAAAAAGATATTCCCTTATTTTTCAGGTGGGCGCCTGCTTGCGAACTTTGAAAAATACATTCCCTTGTTCTTCAGGTGGGCGCCAGCTTGCGAACTTTGAAAAATACATTTCCTTATTCTTCAGGTGGGTGCCTGCTTGCGAACTTTGAAAAAGATATTCCCTTGTTCTTCAGGTGGGCGCCTGCTTGCGATTACTTGAAAAAGATATTCCCTTATTCTTCAGGTGAGCTCCTACTTGCGATTACACAAAAAAGTATTCCCTTATTCTTCAGGTGGGCACCTGCTTGCGATTACTCGAAAAGCATTCCCTTGTTCTTCAGGTGGGCGCCTGCTTGCCAAATTTGAAATGTGTTCCCTTGTTCTTCAGGTGGGCACCTGTTTGCAACAAAACAAAGAAAACATTCTGTCCCAGTCTGGTGGCTGGGTACAGCATGTTACTGAATGTTAAATTGAAATAAGAGTTGCATTATACTTCCCTTGTTTTTCAGGTGGGTGCCTGCTTGCTGTTCTTGAAATGTATTCCCTTGTTCTTCAGGTGGGCGCCTGCTTGTCAATTTTGAAATGTATTCCCTTGTTCGTCAGGTGGGCGCCTGCTTACAAAAATAGATGAACGAAGAAAATTTCCTGCCCCAGTATGATAACAGGGTACAGCATATTATTACATGTATAAATTGAAAGCTGAAATTATACTTCCCTTGTTCTCCAGGTGGGTGCCTGACTGCTGAAACCTTGAAATGGATTCCTTCGAACATTGCTGCTTTTCCTTAAGACTTAAACTTTCCTCCCTTGTTCTCCAGGTGGGTGCCTGACTACCGCAACTTTCTGTGTTCCCATGTTGTCCACATTGGTCACATTCACTTTTAAAGTGATTTAAATCTTTTATCCCTGCTCTAATCAAAGAACAATTTGTTAGTATAAAACAGTGGTTAGCTGCTGACATTCTTGTTGGCCTTGCTCCCACATTTGAACTTGCTCCAACTTGCTCTTTTGAACTTGTATTGCCTTGCCATAATTTCTAGCTGTCTTTCAAAATTTTCTGATCCTGATGACCCAACTGTTTTCCTTGTGTCTCTCTCATGTTGTTTCTTTTTCTTTCTTGTGAACTTTTGCTTCTTCCTCCAAATATCTGATTACCATATATCCTTCTTATTTCAATTGTCCTTTGATGAATCCCAATCTTATTGTGCCATATAACCGAGAAGCTGGTAGTTAGCTTCGACTGACAATGTCTTATAGACAGATTCCAAGAAAAATGAAATGCAATGACCTCGAAGTTTTGAGGGTAGAAATACTTTTAAAAGATAAAAAGGACAGGACTTATCTGAGTGGGAAGACTGATTCTTTTGATCATGTCATGCATTTGGATTAACCGATCCAGTCTGTCCAACAAACAACTGTCAATTGCCACTTTTGCCAACTTCATTTCACCACCCGATTTTCAACAAAACCCAAAATTTGCTTGTTTCGCCGCCTTTCAGTCACAAACTTCTTTCTCACTTTCGCCTTACGGTGCCCATGAGGGTTTTCACCAATAAGACTCTCTCATTTTCATATCTCTCAACTCACACCGCCTTACGGTGCCCGTGAGGGTTTTCACCGATAAGACTTTCTCATTTTATATTTTTTTTTCTGGTACCAGAGTGTTGTCCATAACATGCTTCACTTCACCTGCTTGTACTGACATTCCTTAAAATTGATCAGACGGTCTTTCTTTGGACCGTAATGTGGCTTTGGATGGGTTTAGAAAGAAAGGTATAAAGGCTCAAAATTTCCAACGTGGGTTCAAAAATTACAACTTTCGGAATCATATCTTCCGTAACAAACATAACTTCTGCCCCAGTTTCAATATTTGGGGAGTCTTGGACTTTCCTTCTATTGTGACTGAACCTCAGTGAGGCTGCCTACGTACCCTTTCGGGATCTAGTCAAAACATAGTTCGGATCATAAAATTGCTTCATTGTTGCGATGTTTCCTTACTTCCATTTTTCTTTTCCTTTTTTTTTCTTTCTTCTCTTTTTTTTCTTTTCTTTTTCTCTTTTTTTTCTCTTTTCTTTCTTTTCTTTTCTTTATCTTCTTTTCTTTTTCCTCTTTCTTTTCTTTTTCTTTTCTTTCCTTTTTTTTCTTTTTTTTTATTTTTTTCTTTTTCTTTTCTTTTTCCACCTTCTTTTGTTTTCTTCACTTGATTTCCCCGTTCAATTTCTTAATTTTGTTATTGATTCCGAAAGAGGGATATGAAAGAAAATAGAGTATGGCTCAAAGAGATTGCAATGGATAAAGTGTTTGGATAGCGGAATAAAATGCCTTCATCATTTTAATTTCAAAAATATGTCAAATACAATCAGATACATAAAGATAAAGAAATCATACATAATATCTCTTGACTGCATCAGAATTGATAGCCATTTGTACACATTTTCCTTCCACATCTGTTAGATATAATGCTCTGTTGGACAACACTCGCGATACAACAAACGGTCTCTGCCAGTTAGGAGCGAACTTTCCTTTTGCTTCTGCCCAATGAGGTAAGATACGCCTCAATACTAATTTTCCGACTTCAAATTTTCGTGGCCGCACCTTCTTATTATAAGCTCTGGCCATTCTTTGTTGATATAATTGCCCATGGCATACTGCTGCCAGTCTTTTCTC
Source organism: Nicotiana glauca (assembly GCA_026770625.1). Classification (NCBI taxonomy): domain Eukaryota; kingdom Viridiplantae; phylum Streptophyta; class Magnoliopsida; order Solanales; family Solanaceae; genus Nicotiana; species Nicotiana glauca. Next base: position 1,953 of record MU782236.1, on the reverse strand, counting down.
ATCAATCAAACTCAATTGTTCTAGCCGGGCTTTGACCCATTCATCATCATCAATTTCGGCCTCCGCAATGATTCGAAGGGAGGGTATTTCAACTTCCGCGGGTATTACTGCTTCCGTTCCATATAACAATGAATAAGGAGTTGCACCTACTGAAATGAGAACAGTAGTGTGATATCCCAGCAAAGCAAATGGTAATTTCTCGTGCCACTGCCTCGATCCTTCCACCATTTTCCAAAGAATCTTCTTAATATTCTTATTGGCTACTTCAACTGCTCCATTCGCCTTAGGAAGATATGGTGTGGAATTGCGATGTGTAATTTTAAACTTTTGACACGTCTCCGCCATCAAATGACTATTAATATTTGCTCCATTATCTGTGATAATCACCTTCGGAATTCCAAACCGGCAAATGATGTTTGCATGTACAAAATCAACCACTACTTTCTTGGTTACCGACTTGAATTTCTTTGCTTCAACCCATTTAGTAAAATAGTGAATGGCAACCAGAATAAATCTGTGCCCATTAGATGCTGCTGGCTCGATCGGCCCGATGACATCCATACCCCAAGCAACGAAGGGCCATGGTGCCGACATTGTATGCAGATCATATGGTGGAGAATGGATAAAATCTCCATGTACCTGGCATTGATGACATTTGCGCACAAATCTGATATAGTCTTGCTCCATGGTAAGCCAGTAATATCCTGCTCTGAGAATTTTCTTTGCTAGCACATACCCACTCATATTTGGCCCACAAACTCCTGCATGTACCTCAGCCATAATCATTGTAGCTTGCTTTGCATCCATACACCTCAACAAACCAAGGTCCGGGGTTCTTTTGTACAAAACCTCTCCGCTAAAGAAAAATCCACTTGCCAATCGTTTGATAGCTCTTTTTTGATCCCTTGTGGCCCGTGTTGGATATACCCACATTCTGAGGTACTCTTTAATATCATGGAACCATGGTTCACCATCGAGTTCCTCTTCTACCGTATTACAATAAGCATGTTGATCTCGAACCTGAATTTGTAATGGGTCCACATAAGACTTGTCCGGATGATGTAGCATTGATGCCAAAGTGGCCAAAGCATCAGCAACTTCATTATGGATTCTCGGAATGTGCTTAAATTCTATGCACTGAAACCGCTGACATAGCTCATGTAGACACTGCCGGTATGGTATGATTTTTAAATCCCGAGTTTCCCATTCTCCTTGAATTTGATGCACCAAGAGATCCGAGTCACCCATGACCAAAATCTCTTGGACACCCATATCTATAGCTATTCTCAACCCAGAATACATGCTTCATATTCAGCCATATTATTGGTGCAAAAGAAACGGAGCTTAGCTGTGATAGGATAATGTTGTCCCGTCTCTGAAATAAGTATTATTCCTATTCCGACGCCTTTGTTGTTAGCAGCCCCATCAAAGAATAACTTCCAGCCATGCTTTTCATCTTGTTCCAAATCATCAATGTACATTGCTTCCTCATCAGGAAAATATGTTTTTAATGGTTCATATTGATCATCAACTGGATTCTCTGCTAGGTGATCGGCAACGGCTTGTGCTTTCATCGCAATGCGAGTTACATAAATAATATCAAATTCTGTGAGCAAGATTCGCCATTTGGCGAGCCTCCCTGTGGGCATGGGCTTATAAAAGATGTACTTCAATGGATCCAACCGAGAAATGAGATAAGTGGTATAAGCTGACAAATAATGTTTCAATTTCTGTGCCACCCAGGTCAAAGCACAACATGTCCCCTCCAATTGAGTGTATTTTACCTCGTAAGATGTGAATTTCTTGCTGAGGTAGTAAATTGCTTGCTCTTTCTTCCATGTAACATCATGCTGCCCCAGTACACAACCAAAAGAATTATCCAATACCGTCAAATAGAGGATCAAAGGTCTTCCTGGCTCGGGCGGAACCAATACAGGTGGATTGGCCAAATAC
>MU782233.1:0-39961 GCA_026770625.1 Nicotiana glauca | reverse complement strand
AGATACTTTAGTTTGGCCTTAATAAATAAAATGAGACGAGCCTCGCCAAATCAAAATACACAATTGCGGGGCCCTTAATAATTATTTAATAAAAATACTTAGAAATTCGGGACGGGCCGTTTAGCAAATTTCACGGCCTTCCTAAAAGATAACAACTCGTTAGTTGCTTTAGGCGCGTTTTAATTAAATTACTTTCCTAAGTATGGGTGCACATTTATGTGACCCAAATCCAAATCCCAACAAAGTCGAAATGTGTCAAAATCCACGGGCGCACTGGTGCGGCGTGGTTCGAAATACATTTTTACAACGTTGTAGTTCTTGTAAAATAAATAATAAATACAACAAAAGCGGGTTATTAACAAAAGGCACATAAAAATAGATCATGTATGGAAATCAGATAAAAACAAATACGACAGTTGAGCAACCGTGCTAGAACCACGGAATCTGGGAATGCCTAACACCTTCTCCCGGGTTAACAGAATTTCTTGTCCGGATTTCTGGTTCGCGGACTGTTAACAGAGTCATATTTTCCTCGGTTCGGGATTCAATCATTGACTTGGGACACCATTAATCTCCCACGTGGCGACTCTGAATAAATAATAATAAATCTCGTTCCGACTGTCCTTTAATTGGAAAAACGCCTTTATTATACCCTTCTCGGGGTGTATAAAATCGTAAAAAGGAGGTGTGACAGACGGTTCCGTGCCTTTCCATCTTGAGTTATCCGCTCAAGGGTATCGGTCTAATACCCCATTGAAACCTTATTCTATTTAACTATGCATGTATCACTATCAAACCTAGCCGAGTCAGTTATGTTGTCCACATAATGACTCTTTAAGATAGCCTTGTCCAAAGTCCACTAGGTTTCCTTGGAACCCAACGGACGCCGCCATATTCGGTGTATTTATTTGGAGAACTAAATGACGTTTATGCTAATTATTGGTTTAAATAGTCGAGTCCGGTGGGGTAAGGGTCTAACACTTTGTTTTGCAGAAAATGAGGCACGAAGTCCCCAGATTCGGCATGGTAACCAACATTCACCCAAGGTTGCTAAGCTGGTGGGAAGACCTTCACTCCAGTGATCAGACTCTCATCCGCAAATATTTGGGAGATTTTCCTTCTCTTTTGGAAATCCAACCCGACAATAAAATCATAGAGGCTGCAACTTTATTCTGGGATAGCGATAGATCTGTGTTTCGCTTTGGGGACCTTGAAATGATACCTTTGCTCGAGGAAATAGGAGGGTTAGCTGGTATTCCTTGGGAGACTCCGGGTTCGCTTATGCCAGAAAATCGCAAGGGCAGAGGTTTCTTCAAGATGATAGGACTAAAGAAAAACCCAAACTTGACCTATTTGAAGGACTTTTACATTTCTTTCAACTATCTGTACGAGATGTATGGCCATACCAAGTCCTACCGCACTTACCCAGATGAATTCGCCCTCACCTCATTAGGTCATATCCACATAAGATTCATCATCTTTATGTTCTACTTTTTGGGGATGATAGTATTTCCTATGAAGAAGGCTAGGATCCATACCAGACTAGCCATGGTCACTAAGACTCTAATGGAACGGATTGGCTGGCAGCCTTTTAGCATAGAACCTATGATTATTGCTGAGATATACCGAGCCCTGGAAAGTTGTCAATGAGGGGCCAATCCTTTGGGGGTTGTAACTTACTACTCTAACTTACGCAGCAATCACAGCTCAAAATTAAAATCACGAACTGCGTGTGTGTGTGAATGAAACTTGAACAAAAGGGTCGTTTGGTTTCTGCGATTGGTTCTGTTCGTTGGTTGTGGCTGTGGGTTATGGGTGAAGCTACGTTGAAGATACAGGGGTGGTCGATGGGCGGAGATGAGGCAGAGATGAAGCAGAATTAAAATCAAAGCACAAGTCACTGGAAAATGGTAATCGAAAACGGCAGTAATTAAAGCCAATCAAGCAAAAATTTAGAAGTGTCAGAATTTTTGTTCTCTTCATTAGGTCTAGGAGTTGAACGTCAGTAGAAAATGCCGTCTTTTTATCTCTAGCGTTAGCTCCTAAGACGAGAACGGCGGATTCGTTTTTGCAGAGTGTTTTAGGCGTGTTTTGGTGTATAGGGTGTAGGTACTATTATATAGGGGTAGGGATTAAGTTAGGAGTATGGGCCTAGGATTATGGGCTAGGGAATTGGGCTAAAGACTAAAAAAATGGACTACAAGATTTATAAAGACAGGATAAACCAACCTAAAACTAATTCCTCCTTCTAAAATTATGTACAATTATAAAATCAAAATATAAAACAAATTTTAATTAATTGAACTAAACTATAAAACATAAAACTATTTTTTATGTTTTCAAGATTATATAAAAATAAAAATAGGTACTATTTTTGTATATTTTTTTTATTTAAATTTACCAAAGATACGTAAACTAATTTTTTTTTTTTTTTTTTTTGTAATTTTCATTTTTTGTGATAAAATCAAGTAAAAGGGTCAAAACTAGCTAAAATATCTATATTAGCCCTAAATTAAATATTTATATGCTAAAATATGTAAAATCTTGGGGAGGGTCAAAAATCACATATCTACAGCTGCCCCTCTTTAACTGGAAACACGAAGAGTTTTCAGGCAAAGAATGACTAGACAGGGTTTTGACCCGACCCTTATTTAGAGGGACCAAAAGCTAAGAGAAAAGAGAATGTAACCGATCCCTAGTATCTGAGCTGCCTACATATCCTTGGCTATAAAGGAATCAGGCCACGTGTAGTTCAGAAGTGAATAAGGTGATGGAATACCGAGGTGGAGAGCCGATCAAGGTGCCGTTCCGCCGAGGTTCCGATCCATGGTCCCGTTATTATATCAAAATCAAAAATGAAAAAGACTAACTAAGCCTATTAGCTACGAGTTACAAGATTCCTATCTATGAGTCTTCTGAAGCTTGATCTTGAGTCTTGGTTGGTTCTTCATGCGGACCCTGATCTGAATCTTGATGCTTGTTAGCTGCAGGTGTTGGTTCAATCTTCTTAAGCTTTTCAAACCAAGACGGGACATGCAGAGCTTGTGAACTCAACCCTGTCTTGAGCAGCTCACATCTTCTATTAACCTCTACATTTGGATTCACTTCTTTTTCTTTATTCTGGATTGAGACTCATTCTTTTGGTCATCTCGAATCATGTGCCTCGAGGTAAAACCTGCTCAGACACCAAAACAAACAAACGAACGAAATTTTTCTGCCCTATTTTTTACTAGAAAAATTTCGTGAGTTATTTGTAGCTAAAATCTAATTTTTTTTAAAGTGATAAAATAAGGATTGTGTATTTTTAGGAGGAAATATTAGGGGATGGAGCCCTATATCTAAAATTTTCAACTAGGGAATGGAGGCCCTATGTTGGCAAAAAAGGAGACTAGGGAATAGAGACCCTATGTCTAAAAATCTCAACTCAGGGATTGAATCCCTAATGTTGGCAAAAAAGACGACTAGGGAAAGGAGGCCCTATGTCTAAAATTTTACACTCAGGGATTGGGGCCCTAATTTTGGTAAAAACGGAGACTAGGGAATGGCGACCCTATGTTAAAATCTCAACTAGAGATTGGAGCCCTATGCTGGAAAAATGAGACTAAGATTTTGATCCTAAGAGAAAATTCATCAGACTAGGTCCCTTTTTTTGTTATCTTAGGAGAACGATTCATCATACTAAGATTTCTATCCTAGGAGAAAGTTCATCAGACTAGGTTTTCTATCTTACGAGAAAAATTCATCAGACTAAGATTTTGATCCTAGGAGAAAATGCATCAGACTAGGTCCTTTTTTTTTGTTATCTTAGGAGAAAGATTCATCAGACTAAGATTTCTATCTTAGGAGAAAGTTCATCAGACTAGGTTTTCTATCTTGGGAGAAAAATTAATCAGACTAAGATTTTGATCCTAGGAGAAAATTCATCAGACTATGTCCCGTTTTTTTTGTTATGTTAGGAGAAAAATTCATCACACTAAGATTTCTATCCTAGGAGAAAATTCATCAAACTAGGTTTCCTATCTTAGGAGAAAGATTCATCAAACTAATATTTTGATCCTAGGAGAAAGCTCATCAGACTAGGTCCTTTTTTTGGTTATCTTAGGAGAAAAAGTCATCGGACTAAGATTTTATCCTAGCAAAAAGTTCATCAGACTAGGTTTTCTTATCTTAGGAGAAAGATTCATCAGACTAAGATTTTAATCCTAGGAGAAAGTTCATCAGACTAGGTATTCTATCTTAGGAGAAAAATTCATCAGACTAAGATTGTGATCCTAGGAGAAAGTTCATCAGACTAGGTTTCCTATCTTAGGAGAAAGATTCATCACACTAAGATTTCTATCCTAGGAGAAAGTTCATCAGACTAGGTCTTCTATCTTAGGAGAAAAACTCATCAGACTAAGATTTTGATCCTAGGAGAAAGTTCATCAGACTAAGTCTTCTTTTTTTGTTATCTTAGGAGAAAAATTCATCAGACTAAGATTTTTATCCTAGGAGAAAATTCATCAAACTAGGTCTTCTTTTCTTATATTAGGAGAAAAATTCATCAGACTAAGATTATGATCCTAGGAGAAAATTCATCAGACTAGGTTTTCTTTTTTATCTTAGGAGAAAAATTCATCAGAGTAAGATTTTTTTTTTTTGATTATCTTAGGAGAAAGATTCATTAGACTAAGATTTTTTGTTTTTTTGGTTATCCTAAGAGAAAGATTCATCAGACTAAGATTTTTTTTTTTTGGTTATCTTAGGAGAAAGATTCATCAGACTAAGATTTTGATCATAGGAGAAAGTTCATCAGACTAGGTTTCCTATCTTAGGAGAAAGACTCATCAGACTAAGATTTCTATCCTAGGAGAAATTTCATCAGACTAGGTCTTCTATCTTAGGAGAAAAATTCATCAGACTAAGATTTTGATCCTAGGAGAAAATTCATCAGACTAAGATTTTGATCCTAGGAGAAAATTCATCAGACTAGGTCTTCTTTTCTTATCTTAGGAAAAAAATTCAGTAGACTAAGATTTTGATCCTAGGAGAAAATTCATCAGACTAGGTCTTCTTTTCTTATCTTAGGAAAAAAATTCAGCAGACTAAGACTTTGATCATAGGAGAAAATTCATCAGACTAGGTTTTTTTTATCTTAGGAGAAAAATTCATCAGGCTAAGATTTTTTTTTATTATCTTAGGAGAAAGATTCATCAGACTAAGATTTTTTTTTGTTATCTAAGGAGAAAGATTCATCAGACTAAGATTTTTTTTTTTGGTTATCTTAGGAGAAAGATTCATCAGACTAAGATTTTTATCCTAGGAAAAAGTTCATCAGACTAGGTCTTCTATCTTAGGAGAAAGATTCATCACACTAAGATTTTTATCCTAGGAAAAAGTTCATCAAACTAGGTCTTCTATCTTAGGAGAAAGATTCATCAGACTAAGATTTTGATCCTAGAACAAAATTCATCAGATTAGGTCTTCTATCTTAGGAGAAAGATTCATCAGACTAAAATTTTGATCTTAGGAGAAAGTTCATCAGAATAGGTCTTCTATCTTAGGAGAAAAATTCACCAGACTAAGATTTTGATCCTCGGAGAAAATTCATCAGACTAGGTCCCTTTTTTTTGTTATCTTAGGAGAAAAATTCATCAGACTAAGATTTCTATCCTAGGAGAAAATTCATCAGACTAGGTCCTTTTTTTTCTGTTATCTTAGGAGAAAAATTTATCTGACTAAGATTTCTATTTTAGGAGAAAGATTCATCAGACTAAGATTCTTATTGGTAGGAAAATCCATCGGACTAGGAATTTTTATCCTAGGAGGAAAAAAATGTGAAGATCAATGGCAAGATTTTATGCACAATAGCAAGACAAATAAAGGGAAAGATTCGAGAAACTCCCCTTTGTCGGCCCTTCTCTTCTTCTCTTTTTTTTTTTGTTTTTTTTAACCAATTTCCTTGCACTGCTTTGTACCTGTTTCACACAAAGAAAAATTTTTCAGTTTTGAAAACGGTGGTCGATTTGTGGCCTTGAGTCTTGGACAGCTTGGCTTCTGCTCAATCAGCTTGAGTCGGTTTCAAGAGACTTTTGTTCTACACCAACTCTGATTGTTTCACAACCAGTAAAATTTGTATTTGCAGCTCAAACAGCCTTATCCCAACTGGAGATCTTTGCTTAGGTGACCTTTTCTGATATCTTGAATGACTTCCTACTTTTTGAGCAATTTGTCTGTTAGAGAGAATCACCAATTATCTTTCTTGCGCCGAGTAAGTTGACAAGAGTCTTTTGGGGGGGAAGCCTTTGCATGAATCCTCAAGTCATGTTGAAAGTAACAACTGAGTGCTCTGGCCAAATTTACTTTATGCAGCTGAAAAGCTGGTAGCAGATTTTGAAATCTCTTCTTGCTTGTTTTGAAAAGGATGGACTCAAAGTGAAGGACACAATGATGCAAAGAAACAAATATTAACAAGAAATGCCCCCTGTCGGAAGGACAGAAGGAAGAGTATTTTTTTTTCTTTTTCTTTTTCTTTTTTTGTTTTTCCAATAACTAGCCTTAATGATCATGACATGCATTTTGGACTTAACGGCCTGATCTATCCAACTAATCCAATCTTCCCTTTTACCATTCTTATGACCTTTGCAGTCTAGCTTGTTCGTGACAATCCTTTGCATCAGCTTCACGACTCACTTTCGACAAGTAGTGCCCCGAGGGGTCTTCACCAACAAGTCTCTCTCATTTATTTATCTCTGCTCATCGTCGCCTTACAGTACCTGTAAAGGTTTTCATTAGTAAGACTTTCTCATTTTTCTTATTATTTTTCTTTCAACTTTTTTTTTATTTTCTTTTGTGAGCAACTTGATAGTGTTCTATGTCGTGTGACAACCGTTGCTCATTTCATGCTTCCTTGGCATTCTTGAAGGCATATTGGGAAGTCTTTATTTGGAAGGATTTTGGATAGGGTTGGAAAGAAAGAACGTCATGAAGGCTCAAAATAGACTCAAAATTAGGGGTTGTAGACTTACAACTCTTGGAATCGACTCTTTCAAAAGTGAAATAAAATCTCTGCCCCAGTTTCAGCTATTGTTTTTTTTTTTGGGATTTTTCTCTTTTTTTCATTTTTTTTTTTGAATTCTTATTTGGTTGGACCTATCCGTGAGGTTGCCTGCGTATCCTTTAAAGGAATCAGGTCTAACGTAGTTCAAATATCTAACCTAACTAATTTTTTTCATCTTCTTTCTGTTGTTTTTTTTCCTTTTTTTTTTCTTTCTTTCTCTCTTTTTTTGTCTCTTTTTTTTTTCAAACAAGTTGCCCCAACTTCTATTTTCTAGGGGCATGGACCTTTGACAGTTCTTTTCTTCTTCATTTTTTTTTCACTTGAAAATTGCCTCAGTTTGTACTCTTGGGAATTGAACTTTTTTTCTTTTTCTTTTCCCCCTTTTTTCATTTTTTTATTTTTTTATTTTTGACTCTAAACCTGATTCCAAAAGAGGGTGGTCAAAGAAAATAACATAGGCTCAAAAGGGGTAACAAAGGGTATAAAGTATTTGGGTAGTAGAAAAAGGGCCTCCCAGCCTCGAGAACGCCAAACATAGTATCCTTTAGCGATCACATCATTAATGAACATGTCTGTCTTCTTGGGTCTTTTTCAGTGTAAAGGTGTATGAGCAATACTTTCCTCGCTGTGAATGACCCTTGTCAATTTGGGTGATCTTTGGATTTTGTCTTCATGTAAAAGATGTATTTTTCCACTAACTGATCAATTTCAAGTTGTCTGTAATACGCCTTCTATTAAAAAACACTTTCTATCTCTTATTGCTAAATAGACTTCAACCCGTCCGATTATCCTTAAGCCTGGTCTTCTCAAATGATTCAAAAGGTAGAGATCCTTAACTTCCATGAGCATGATTGCTTTGGTTCCATGTAAACTTGGCTCATGCTTATTTTTCAAATGTTTCATGTGTTTATTCTTCTTCAAAAGTGTCTCTTTCTCATTTACGCAATTCAAGACTAAATCAGCTTTCTAAGATCTGGCCAAAAATTCCGCATGCATGTCATGTCATTAGAACAAGTGTGAGAAGAACTATGCACAAAATGGACACACAACGACTGACTATTTTTTATTGAATGAAGGATAGCAAGGTCCGATAAAGAAGAAGAAAAGAAATGACAAAATAAGCTATCATGGCTAAAAGAGGAGTGCCTTTTGAGTTACTAAGCAACATATTAGCCACACATTCGCACATCAGCATTACTACGACATTTAACCATTTTGATTGCTTTGGATTCAACACTCAAATTTTGATGATCATCCCGAGCAACCCATGTCCTATTGCTCAAATCTGGTAAAGTTAACCCCATATTTGCCTCAAATTTTAATTTTCACCGCCAACTTGCCTGCTTGCCTTTTCGTGACCTGGGATCAACAATGGTGCTTGTTCTATTGGTTGAGAGGATGCTTTAATTTCCGAGAGATATAGGATTGTTCTTGTGACTTTCCATTGCAAACCAACAAACCGACCACCTTTGACTAGCTTTTATTTCAAAACAATAACTATGTTAGAATAAACACTCTTTATTTCTTTCCTTTTTTTTCTGTTCTCTTTTTTTTTTTGTTTCTTTCCTTTCTCTTTTTTTTGTTTTTTCTTTTTTTTCTCTCTTTTTTCTTTTTTATTTTTTCTTAAAACCATTCGATCGAACCTGATGTGGGTTGCCTATGTATCATGAACCCGTATGAATCAGATCTTGCGTAGTTCTGGAATAGGAATAAAGTAAATAAACTAACTCCTTTTTTTAGATTTTGAAATTTTTTTTCGAAATAAAGACTTATATAAAGAAGAAATAAATTTTTTTTTTTGAATTTCGAAAGAAAATCTTCTAAAGAAAAAAGAAAATATTTTTGAATTTTGGACTTTTATTCATCAATTTATGAAAGAAACACTCCAAAGAAAAGAGAAAATATTTTTGAATCTTGAATTTTCTTTTGAATTTGTTGAAAGAAGAACGAAAATATTTTTGAATTTTAATAAGAAATTAAAAGAAAATATTTTTGTATTTTTTTTAAAAAAAAATTGGGTCTAAAAGAAAGACTTTCTAAAGAAGGAAGTAAATGAAAATATTTTTCGATTTTTGAAAATGGTGGGCCGGAAGCGATGAGGTTTGCTTGCGTATCTCACATCCGGTGAGAATCAGACCTTCGTAGTTCGCCAGTTTTGGCGAAACAAGAAAAACATGACTTATTTTGAAATGACTTTTCTCTTCTTTTTTTTGTTTTTTTTAAATTTTGGGAGAGTTTCAGAATTTACTAAATACCTACCTCTCATTTTTTTTTTATTTTCTTTTTTCTCTTTTTTTTTCATTATCTTTCGTTATTCTAGAAGCCGGTCAACATGCAAGCCTGAACAGACAGATACGCAAGTAGCACGTAAGATGCATCAGGATGGTCTTTTAATTTGGGTACACCTGTCCTAGACGGACACAACCCCTGTGTTCAGTCCCCAAAGTCAAATGCACATGATGCAAACAAGCATTCCTACTAGGGATCCTGTATGAGGCTTTGTTATACTAGGTTTAAAACTTGGGTTTATTTTTCTAGACCTGGCTTACCCGAGCGGACAACTCGAGTCGGGGGGGGGGAGGGGGCAGCGTACCGGGAATACAGGAGCTTCACTGGCTTTGCAACTTGTCCAAACCTCGTTCTAAAATGGGATACGACTCTAGACTGAAGAGAAGTCACACGAAGTGCACCCTTTTCCATGATTTAGAAGACTTAGAGAGAGAAGAGTTTCGTAGCAGTTTATATACAATTCACGGAATATCAAAGCGGTAAAAGCATTTAGCACATTGGGCTCAAACATGTAGGAAAATCAGATAACAGATAAAGCCAATCATAACAGCTATTCTAAGCTCGAATTCTTGAACCCTGAACTGAAGTTCTGGGTTCTTTTCCTCGGCAGAGTCGCCAAAGCTGTCACACCTATTTTTTTACACACCACCCTGACGGATAGTGTATAAGGGAGTTTTTTCAATTTAAGTGACATTATTCGAAATGGGATTATTTATTTATCAGAGTCGCCACTTGGGATAGTTTATTTTTTTGTGTCCCAAGTCACCAATTTATTTTAAATCCCAAATCAAGGAAAATTCGACTTTCCTTGTGAAGTCTGCGAACCAGAAATTCTGAATAAGGAATTCTGTTAACCCGAGGGAAGGTGTTAAGCACCCCCGGATTCTGTGGTTTTAGCACGGTCTGTTAAACTATTACAATTAGCCTATTATCTGATTTTAATACATGTTCAAACATATAGTGCAATTTTAAATTATTTACCATTTTTAATTAATTTTTAAGGAAGATTGAACGTCGTTTAAAATATGTCTTTGGATCGCGTCACATGAAATACCCCCGCAATCCGAAACACATTTTATTCAACATTTTAGGATTTGGATTTGGGTCACATGAAATGCATACCCGAGTTTAAGAAGGTAATATTATTAAATAACGCGCCTAAAGCAACTACGCGTTTTGAACTTCGCGAGGGCTATGAAAATTTGTTGGCACGCCTCGAATTCTAAGGATTAAAATTAATTATCCGAAGGTCATGAATTATGGATTTGGTAGTGTGTTTTAAATGTGGAAAAGTGGGCTAGCTTATTAAAAGAACGATGGGCCAGATATGTTATTTAGGGAAAGGTCTTCCGGACTTTAATTACTACTCAATGGCTCGTGGGCCTAGCAGAACAAGAAAAATTTGTTCATGTGCGATAAAGACTGGCCTACAAGTTTGATACAGGCTTACTCATTCTTATATCTTTTACAGCCAAAATGCCTTAATCAAATTCACAGGTGGAATCAAATAAACCAATCAAATTTTATTTCCAAGTTTTATTGGACTAAACGGAGTACTAAGATTCATCCAAGCAATTAAGCAAATGTTTCAAAACAACAAACTAGCAACAAGCAGGAACTCGAGCAACAATACATATTTGTCAAGTGCAAAATTAGCTCAAATAAAATCACATGGTTAATTAGTAGTATTATACACATGTGATCAAAACCCTAAACCCTAAGACCAAATTCTCTGCCTTCTCTCTAGGAAGAAGACAATGAATAGTACTTTCTTTACTATTTATCATTCTTAACTCCAGAATCCGGGAAGGTAAGATAACAAATTTGATCCCAAAAGAACACCCTTCGCATGCCAAACAACATCTTTTTATTTTTAGCCTACAATATTTAACCACACGCCTTAGATCTTAATTTTATCTCTCGAATTACTGTAGCAGACAGTTTTTTCTGCATCTGTTACGTTATTCTTATGGTGAAGTGAAGTCAATGGTGTTGCAAGGATTGTTGTAGAACTTTGCTTTATTCTTGGTGCATATTTTCGCAGCTAAATCTCCATCGCAACAGAACTCAACTCTTTTATGAGTTATTGTAGCATCGCGATTCATTAGAAACAAATCTGTTATGTTATGGTGTAGCAAGGATTGTTGAAGAACGTTGCTTAATTCTTGACTCCTAGTTCTGCAGTTACATATATGACATCGCTATAGATCAAGCTACTGTAGCAGCGCGATTCTCTTGCAAAAATCTCCTGCTTCATTTTTATGCTATTAAACATCGAGTTCAACATCTTAGGTTCATGGTTGTGTTAACGTGATGATCATTTTTACACTGTAATTGTTGAAGAATTGTTTAAAGCTTCTCAATTGTTACAGAGACTACTGTAGCTATCAACTATACACGATTTAACTGGTAGAATACTGAAGAATCTAGCTAGAGAGAGAAATTCTGCATTTGGGGTGCCATCGCCTACTGTGGAAATCTAGTTTTGAGCTCCATTAAGGTCATTAATGGCCTACTTTTCTAGAGGCAAACCTCCTCCAATGGCTGGATTGCTCCACAAGATCCTAATGTCCCTAACAATCCTACATAGACAAAAACACCATTAGATTACTCAATCATTCTTAAACCAAACACAATCAACGCGAGCATACAAAGCAATGCAAATGAGAAAAATACTGTTGATCCTATCCCTTTGAGGAGAGCAGCATTTGTTAATGGGCAGCCATTAGTTATGTTCACTGAGGCAGAAGTGGAACGCATGAACGTAATTGAAGCGCTTCATTATGCTGTGGTTGGAAAGTTTGCATATGGCTGGCCAGATTTAAATGAGATTAATTCGTCGAATTGTTCCATCTTAATATGGAATAAAGGGTGAATGCAATATTGGCTGTTTGAGAGACAGGCACATCCTTATACGTATGACATTGTGGTAGGATTATGTTGATTTTACATCGAAAGGTGCTCAATACGTCAAGGACAAGGATGGCCAAGAATACCAAATTCGACCTCTCATATATGATGTGAAATTTAAGGTAGGAGAAGAAACTCCAATGGCTATGGCTTGGATCTCTTTTCTAGGTTTATTACCTACTTACTTTGTAAAGGAGTGTCTTTTTTCTCTTGCTTCAGCAGTTGGGAAGCCATTGCATTTGGATATGGCTACTATCAAAAAAAACTAGACCTAGTTGTACAAGGGTCAAAGTCCTTGTATACTTGTTAGCTGCCCACCCTAAAAATGTAAGAATGGACATTGTTAGTGAAGCATCGGGGGAAATAAGGACTGAATGGGTAAATATTAAGTACAATATGATGCATAAGTGCATGATAGTTTTGAATGCTGGAGAATCCATCTGAAATTATCACCTTATCAACAAAGCAAGCAAGAGGCTGAAAATAATAAGGAGCAGATTCAGGTACATCATAATCAACCATTGATGGTCTTAACGAGTGGGAAAGTTGTAGGTAATGTTAATCCACCTTTGGGACAATGGAAGGAAGTTAGAGACAATCGTATCAAGAACAATGGAAATCGACTGATTACAGGGAAAGAAATTGTACCTGTTGATTTAGCTAAAGGGCAGCAGCTGCAAGGATCTGACAGTTCAACTCAAAAAAATATTGCATCATCAAAGGAATTAATGCCAGCTCGGGATAATATACAGCAGCCTCAAGTTTCTGCTAGTAATCAGCAAAATCATGATGCAGTGGTAAGGAAATTGTACCAATTCATAATAATGATCAGCAAGGAAATGGAAAAACAAGTGAGGAAGTTGCTTCAGATGATGTAGTAGATAATCAACAAATTTAGATAAATAACAGGTTTGCAGCATTAGAAGACAAAGATGGTGATGAGGAATATAATAACTAACAGGTTGTTATGAAAGAAAATTTGTTTTCAAAAACACCAGAAGCTAATACTAACAATGCAAGAGTTCTAAATCCTAAAGCAGCTCATTTTATATCAAAATCTACTGGAGCAGGAAGTACATCAAAGACATGCAAGAAAATTGTTCATAATGAAAGGGAGAATGCAATAGGTGAAGGCAGTCAAAAAGAATCTATAACAGCTTGGATCGGTAGAACATTCAAGGAGAATCATGCTGAAACTAATCAATCCTATCAGGAGATTCCATCCAGGCTAATGAGATTGATGCAGCATTAAAGGTGGATAATCATGATAGCAGACTGCATTTTGATGGTAGAACAATATGGAATAAACAAGATTAAGAGGATACAGATGAAAGTGCACTTCCAGAGTGTTCTAGTGGAGAAGAGGAATCATCAGATGAAGAAAATGGTCAGGAAGAGCAAAGTTTCAACAATAAAAACAAGGAACAAACAACAAGTGAAAGCATTAGGATCAATGAGGAAGCGAATGTGCAAGGAAAGAATAAGCTAACAACAACAAAGGAGAGCGACAATCAGAAAATTTTGAGTCCTAATCCTAGCAAGATTTTACCTCCGGCTAAACCCAATATAGTTGTTGAAAAACCTACTGGAGAAAAGGATGTAGCAGCCTGTCAGGAGGAACTTAACAAACTAAGGATCAGATGGAAGATGGAACTGGGAGGGTTAATGTATCAGATTTCGTCCAATCATGTCACAAAGATGACAAGAGCAATGCGGATAAACAAGTCGCAGCAACAGGACAGTCAATTCAGGAGAAGAGTAACACCATCATGATCCCTACTAATGTCCAGCAGCAGTTGATAGAAGCAAAGGAAAAATTGGAAGTGGAGGAGCCAAATGGTAGCTGAGGAAAAGATCTTGATGATGAATCTACTACACAAAATTTTAAAAATGTGGAAAGGCAAGGTGATCTCTCACCTAGGCACATGGACAAAGGCAGATAAGGAGGTAGAGGCAAGAAGAAAAATACAAGGGAGATACAAAGTTCAGTACAGGGGTTCAAACACGATGGACCCTATCCAAACCCCACAATTAATGATGAATGCTATCATTTGGAATGTGAGGTCAGTGAATACAAAGAAAGCTTTTGAGAGGCTTATCACTATGCAAAGGAAACACCATTGTCATTTCATAGGAATCATGGAACCAATGCAGAATGTTAGGAAGCTAGAAACATACAGGAGGAAAATTGGTATGCTGGAGGCCTTCTCTAATGTTTCAAACAAGATCTGGGTGTTTGTAGATGAAGATCATGGTGTAGAGGTTATGATTGATGTAGAACAACATCCGACAATGAAGCTGACAAATATGGATACTCAAACCTCTTTCGTTGTCACATTTGTTTATGCTAAATGTGATTCCATAGAAAGAATTAAACTCTAGGATAGTATGTACTACCTTGAAAGGGACATGACATTTCCATGGCTTGTAGCAGGAGATTTCAATGTTATTTGGGATGAAGAGGAGAAGTTTGGTGGATTTCCAGTATCAATTAATGAGGTAAATAATTTCAGGCATTGTGTCAATACATGTAACCTCACAGACCTAGACTTCAAAGGAAGTATATTCACCTGGTGGAATGGGAGAGCTGAAGATGATTGCATTTTTAAGAGACCTGACAGATGTTTGGCAAATTTGGAATTTTAGCAGATGTTTCCTACAATTGAGGTCACTCATTTATCTAAAACAGGATCTGACAACAGTCCTATGGAACTGACATGTAACACAGATGTTATTCCAGTTAAGAAGGCTTTTAGATTTCTTAACTTCTGGACGAAACATCCTACTTTCATGGATGTGGTGAAGGAGAATTGGAAAGATTATTTTGTCGGGGATCCTTTCTTTATGTTTAATCAGAAGCTGAAGAGGTTGAAAAAAGCACTAGCTTCATGGAGCAGAAATACATATGGGGATATTTTTCAGAAAATTGCAAGCTTGGAGGAAGTGGTCCTCGTTCATGAGGCAGAGTTTGAAAGAAATCCTACACAACAAAGCAGACAAAGACTGCAGAAAGTTCAATCAGAACTGATCAGGTACCTGGACATAGAAGATGAGTTTTGGAAGCAGAAGGCTAGTATGAAATGGTTTCAAGATGGAGATAGGAATACCTAATTTTTTCAAGCACAAGTGAATGGTAGAAGGAAAAGAATCCAATTAAAAAGGATTCAAAACTCAGAGGGAAACTGGTTGGAGGAAAATACTGAAATAGCAGAAGAAGTTGTGACATTTTTTCAAAACCAATTTCATGAGGGTGCAGCTCCTACATATTTTAGGATAATAGAGAACGTACCTTCAATGGTAGATAGTGTGCAGAATATGTCATTGATGCAGCAGCCTACAAGAGAGGAGATTAAGATTGCAGTACTGGGGCTGAATGGTGAAAGTACAGGAGGACCAAATGGATTCACAGGATGCTTCTTCCACTGTTGCTGGGATATAATTGAGGAAGACATTGTTGAGATGACAAAGGCTTTCTTTAATGGCCATGACCTTCCCAGATACATACCTCACACAAACCTGGTGTTGCGGCAAAAAAGAAATAGGTTGAAACATTTTTCAGATATGAGACCTATTAGCCTCAGCAACTTCATCAACAAAGTGTTTTCAAGAGTAATACATGAAAGCCTGGTTGGAATGCTACAAAATCTGATCTCAGAAGAACAGGTTGGCTTTGTCAAGGGGAGAAGCATAGTAGAAAATGTATTGCTAACTCAGGATATAGTTACTGATATCAGATTAAGGACTAAGGCATGACCTAATGTTGTCTTAAAGCTGGATATGACAAAAGCTTACGATAGACTGTCTTGGCTCTTTCTGACAAAGGTGTTAAGGAAGATGGGATTTGAAGAAGGGTTCATAAGCCTGATATTTGGAGTTGTCTCTAATAATTGGTACTCAATGTTGGTTAATGGACAGTCCCATGATTTTTTCAGATCAACCAGGGGTGTGAAACAAGGGGACCCATTATCACCTACTTTGTTTATCCTAGCAGCAGAAGCATTGTCAAGAGGTTTGAATGCACTACATACCAACATGCATTTTTGTGGATTTGGAATTCCAAAATGGAGTCCCAAGATCAATCATCTAGCTTATGTTGATGATACAATCATCTTTTTTTCATCGGATGCTACTTCTTTTAGGCTGGTGATGGAAGTCTTGACAGCTTACAAAGATGCATCTGGTCAGTTAATCAACAGGACAAAATTAGCTATTTATTTACATGAATCAGCTAGTGCAGAAGTGATGGACAAGGTACAGAGGATCACTGGGATATCTAAACAGAATTTTCCATTCACATACCTGGGCTGTCCAACCTTCTATCTCAGAAAGAAGATGGATTATTACAAGGAGCTCATCACAAAGGTAATGGACAGGCTGTAGAATTGGAAAGGGAAGTTACTATCAATAGGTGGAAGAGCAGTACTTATAACTAGTGTGCTTCAAAGTATGCCTATTCACATGTTATCTACAATAAATCCACCTGCAAATATGATCAACAGGTTACACAAGATTTTTGCACAGTATTTTTGGAGTAACTCAGTTGGTGTAGCAAGCAGACACTGGGTATCTTGGAACAATCTATGCTTACCATGCGAAGAAGGTGGTGTTGGATTCAGATCCTTGCATGATATGTCGACAACATTGTTCTTCAAATTATGGTGGAATTTCATAACAAAACCAACCCTGTGGAGTGCATTTATGAGTCAAAAATATTGCAAAAAGCTCAATCCTATAATAGTACTTTGGAGACATGGATCTCATGTGTGGAGGAAGATGTTTGAATGTAGAGAACGTATTGAGCATCAAATACTATGGCAACCTAAGATGGGATATTCATTATTTTGGTTCGAAAATTGGACAGGCCTGGGAGCTCTATATTTTATCACACCATCAGATTTTGCATGCGATGAGTCAATTCAAAACATTTATGATGTAGTTCAGAATGGACAATGGGATGAGGAGCTGCTCGGGGAGATATTACCAAATGATCTTGCCACTCCTATTCTGGAGAACTTAAAACCACCAGTAATGGATCTTGTTCTTGACAAACCTGTATGGATGCTTAAGACCAGGGGAGAGTTCAGTGTGAAGTCAGCGTGATAATATTTGAGAAGAAAGAATGAGCCCTGCAATGCATATATAAAAATCTGGGTGAAAGGTCTTCCTTTTATGATTGCATTTTTCGTATGGAAATTATGGAGAAATATGTTACCATTGGATGATTTCTATAGAAGGTTGGGATACTCAATGGCATCCAAGTGTTGGTGTTGTGCAGAACCAGAAGAAGAAACAATGCAGCACTTGTTCTTTACATCAAGACCTGCCAAAACAGTATGGAAGTACTTCCTTGGGTGTGCAAGAATCTCAATAGATGGAATCGCTCTCCATCAGGTTGTGGTCAAATGTTGGACTGCTGATGTAATACCTAGAATGCAACCTGTCATACAAGTAATACCATCAGTGTGATAGTATGGGAGCTATGGAAAAGAAGGAAAAGTTTCAAATATGGGGATTCAGTCATAGTGAGCAGGGTTATATACCAGATTTCAACAACCATGCAACCACTAGTCAAGCTCAGAAAACCAGGAATGCAGAATGTACCTCACAAGTGGCCAGACTTACACAATATGATGGAGAATTACATACCAGCTCTGCAATACACTAAAGTTCTGTGGGATCATCATAGTGAAGGGTGGATAAAAGTGAACACTGATGGGGCTTCGAGAGGCAACCCAGGCAGAAGTGCTATTGGCTATGCATTAAGGAATGAAGAGGGGGATGTAATATTTGCTTGTGGAAAGGAAATCCAGGAAGGGACAAACACAACTGCAGAAGCAAAGGCAATGCTGGAGGCAATGAGATACTGTGTAGAGAATGACTATGTACTAATCGAGGTACATACATATTCAATGGTACTTAAGAAGGTCGTAGATGGAGAGTGGACTGTTCCATGGGGTATTACTGTGAAAGTAGAGGAGATCAAGGAGCTGATGAATAGGAGAAATGTGATAGTGTCTCATACTCTCAGAGAAGGTAATAGATTACCAGACTATCTGGCTAACTGTGCACTAGATCAGGGAACAATTGAAGCTCACAATTTCTGGGAGCTAGACACTCAAGGAAGGAAGATTATGAATAATGATAAATCAAGATGTCCTTATCTGTGTGTAAAAGTGATGAGAATATAAGCGAGGTTGGGGTAACAAGTTAGAGGAGAATGGTGATAGTAGTGGGAGTCTTGAACATTAGAGACACGGGTGCAAAAACAAAGAATTATACATGTTATGGTCAAATCCTTGGGGATGAGATCATAGCATACTATTTTTACACTAAAATTTTCGTCTTTTGTGCAGGTGCAAAGATGCTATATATACTTTATTCTTTAATGACTCTCCATTTGGTGGCATTACTACATGCTACTCAATCCAATTGGGAGAAGTTTGAAATAAAGTATACAATGGCATCAAGAATGACCACAGTTCTTCGAAGAATTACTGCGGAATGCAGACCCCTTGTAGTCATTTGCTTCGAGAAGGGATCTTACTTCTCAAAGCACACTGGAGACAATATACATTGGATCTACAACCAGCATGGTGGAAACCACGTGATTTCAAGGAAAAGCTAGATTTAAAATCGAAGCTTTTTAATTTAATTCACGCGTGTTTCACTGGACAATATGAACGCCTTGTGCATGGGGAATATGCAACGTTCCAGGCCTTTGGACAATCCAGACCCCAATGGAAATCTTCAAATAAAAAATCAACTACTACATTAAAGGTAATGGGCATGGAATGGCAATGCATTCACGCATGGTTGAAGATGGCAAGAAAGAAAGTACACATGGGGGACATAATCTTTGGAAATTTAAAAAGAGGATCCTTGGAGATAATATTAAATTGGTCAAAAGCATGGGCCAAAGACCACAGCAAGCTTAAAGGTGCTGGAGACCATTTTCACGCATGGCAGCACATAGGTACACATGGAATGAAGAGTGTATCTTGGGCACCACCAAGCTTGGCAAGCATGAGGCTTGTTGCACATGCTCATGTCAAAACGTGAAAATGTGGAGCTTTTCCTCAAAAGATCAACAATGGAGGGACTTCACAGCTATACAATGGCACCGTGGCGGATAGTTGGTTTGAATTATCAATGATGCAGGTCTATATTTGGCTTCATACAGTGGCTTCTAAAAGAAATCTAGGGACAAAGCACGAGAGGGAAGTCAAAAGCAACATAGTTTGTGGAGTACTCGATTAGAAGGAAATTAAAAATAGGCAAAGGGAGGGGATCGAGGATAAGTACTTGATAAGAGCAAAAAACGTAGAAACATGTTTGCACATGCCAAGGACTAGGCTCCACAATGTAGACAAGCGCATTGTAACATTAAAAATAGGAACTTTTGGTGGTATTTTGTTCGAGATTCTGGGTAGTGTGCTAAAGCAACCACACTTAGCAATAAAAAACTGGCACGCATGGTTTTTTATGTTAATCCGGGGGCATGATATCATGGAGGAGGAATCGACTGAACCAAAATGCAAGCTCTCTTGGATGCATGTCAAGTATTTTTTAATCAAAGCATGGGGGCAAATGCCAAGAAATGGGATTCTCAAGGTAGGCATGTGCTTTGGGCCATTAAAAATAGGAACTGTGGGTGTAGTGTTCTATTCAATTAAAGAATGGGAATATGCATGGGCTTTTACTAAACCCAATATGCTTTAGATTGACGATTTCCCATTCTTCAGATGTGCACGTTTGAATGCAAAAGTGAAAAATCAGGTCTTGAATGGAAATCATTCTTTGCTAAGCCTAAAGGAAATGCGACGGACGAGCAAAATGTCACATGGATTGAATCATCAATTTGTTACTACTGGTACTGGACAATGACCTTAATACTCATACATGTGATAAATCGGAACAACACTGCAGATTCTATCATTCCACGAATGATTTTTACATAAAGACATTATATTAGACCACATGTAATATCAATGTGGAGTTTCAAACTCAATATTGTTAATAGGACTCATGTAATTGTCAAAGTTTACCTTTTTCATTATGTTAGACCACCTGCCACTATAATTTTATTTGTTTGGATTTATATTTATAAAAACTAGCCCTAGGCAATTGCCTAGCGGTTTGCCAAAAAAAACATTGAATAAACTCTCACAAGATCTAACAGGCATTTTACCAAACAGATTTCACACAATAGACACTCAACCATAAATCCATCTCAGTTATCAGATTTAAAAGATGAAATAGAAATAGGCACCAGAAACTTACACAAACAGACCAACAGTTTTCTGATTAATCGAATCGCTGCAATTTTATAGACTGAAACAGAGTAACGATTACAATCGGAAATCAACACAGCTTCAAAAGAATTGGCAAAATTGAACAAGAATCTCAGATCCGAACAACAAACCACACCTCGCATAGAAACTTCGATTACGCAACAATCGCACCTCAAAATTGAAATCACGAACTGCGTGTGTGTGTGAATGAAACTTGAACAAAAGGGTCGTTTGGTTTCTGCGATTGGTTCTGTTCGTTGGTCGTGGATGTGGGTTATGGGTGAAGCTACGTTGAAGATACAGTGGTGGTCGATGGGCGGAGATAAGGCAAAGACGAAGCAGAATTGAAATCAAAGCACAAATCACTGAAAAATGCTAATTGGAAACGGCAGTGATTAAAGCCAATCAGCCAAAAATTTAGAAGTGTCCAAATTTTTGTTCTCTTCGTTAGGTCTAGGAGTTGAAAGTCACTAGAAAATCCCATCTTTTTTATCTCTAGCATTAGCTCCTAAGACGAGAACGGCGGATTCGGTTTTGCAGAGTGTTTTAGGCGTGTTTTGGTGTATAGGGTGTAGGTACTATTATATAGGGGGTAGGGATTAAGTTAGGAGTATGGACCTAGGATTATGGGCTTGGGAATTGGGCCAAAAACTAAAAAAATGGACTATAAGATTTATAAAGACGGGATAAACCAACCTAAAACTAATTCAATCTTCTAAAATTATGTACAATTATAAAATCAAAATATAAAACAAATTTTACTTAATTGAACTAAACTATAAAACATAAAACTATTTTTTATGTTTTCAAGATTATATAAAAATAAAGATAGGTATTATTTTTGTATATTTTTTTATTTAAATTTACCAAAGATGCGCAAAACTAAATTTTTTTTTGTAATTTTTATTTTTATGACAAAATAAAGTAAAAGGGTCAAAACTAGCTAAAATATCGATATTATCCCTAAATTAAATATTTATATGCTAAAATATGTAAAATCTTGAGGATGGTCAAAAATCACATGTCTACAATGACCACCAGCCTGTCATGGCCTTCCCTAATCCTTCCTCTATTGCACTTACACTTACTCCTAGGCTCTAAGTTCTGCCCGCCTCCTATGAGCCTTGCCTTGGGACCCTGAATTCCCTATGAACTTGGACATTTGAGGGCTGGCCCTTCCACACTGCACTATAATTCTGTAATGATATTTGGGGTGTGAGCATTGCCTGGAGTTCATGAAGCTCCTTGGAACTTTGACACATCCCAAATAAGAGAAAGGCTTTGGAAATCTGATCTTTGGAAGTGGGTTTATTTCATGTATCAGTCTAGGAGTCTGAATTAGGCTCTCCTTGGTTAGATTTTTAATTTCTAATGTAATTTACTTTTTCTTGATTCATTCAAGTTGTAATAACTATGGTGCGTATAGTAAAAATGGGGAGGGTCTCTCATGTTATGCATGTGGGGTAGATATCCTGCCTTAGGTTTTATTTCTGTAATCACATCATCTTCATTTATGTATCTGTATATAGATATCCTGCCTATAAGTCATTTCATTATGCATATAGAAATCATTTCTATAAGTTTATTCACATCTGCATATAGAAATCATGTTTATAAGTTTATTCACATCTGCATATAGAAATCATGTGTATAAGTTTATTCACATCTGCATATAGAAATCATGCCTATAAGTATATTCATCTGCATATAGAGACCATGACTATAGGGTTTTTCTGCACTTCTGCATATCATCTATCACTAGGCAAACGGTTTATAGGCTCAAGTAACAAAATGCACTCTAGATACCATGTCTATAGGACTCCTGCACTTTTATAAATGTTTTAAAATCAATCATGCTTAGAAAGTATGCCTATAGGAATAAATATCTAAATCTGAATCGTCTATCTCGCTTACAAATCTAAATCAGTGGTAAAGTCATTTTAAGATCTGCATAATTTTTGTGTGTTTCTAAAATCAGTGATCCCTCTTTAAAATCAGTATGCCTTATGCACTGTTAGATATCATGATTACAGGCCTCATCTAGGCAAACCTGTAGGTAATTAATCAACTATACCAGTCTTAATAATTACAACCAACAGGCAGGTCTAATTCAGACTTCTTATCTGAAAATATGTATATCAGCCACCCTTCCTACGCCAAGTTTAATTAAAGACCTAACCAGTACTTGTAAGTCATGCTAAATAATTTGCTACTTTGAATGCGGAGGCCTACTTGAGCCTTAATTGCTATGTGCTTCCCTTTTAGATGTTATTTGTTATTGATTGTCGCCTAGATTTTTATCCTTTTGAACTTTTGAAAAGCCCCAACTCCCTCCTCTTTAATATTAGTAGTCTCACTGCCTCTGAGACTGATAGGATTGGATCGGGTAATAGCATGCAATAAGTAACGATACCATTCTGCGCTTTAATACCTTAACGAGGTGGGAATGGTAGACATAGAGATGATGATCACGCGATAACACCATGCGTATGATTGGCTATTGGTGTTGTGTGGATGATCCATGTATTTTACAAACCTAGGATCCCCTCCCTTTATGTAATTATTTTAGATTGTTAATTTTCAGTTCTTTAAAATTCTGCAGCTTGTTTCAGTCATTAAAATTTCCCATTTAATTTGTGCACTGCCATCTTATTCTAAAAAAAAATTTTGCTCACCCACTTCTGTGTCTAATTATTTACATTCATTTTTCTGCACTTAAACATTCTTTCAAATAACTAAGAAATCACCTAGTCCCTGATTTCAGCATGTTTAGTAACCATTATACATATCTACTTGAGGTCTTTATGTGAAATTATCTCATATCCTTACTTTCTTTAAAGTCACAATTGTAGCATGGCCGGGAACCACACTAGTGGATCTTAGAGGTGCCTAACACCTTTCCCCCGAGATAATTTCTAGCCCTTACCCAAACTCTGGTTTTCCAACTCAAACCCTTCTTAGTGTCCTAATGCACTTAATCATTAGGTGGCGACTCTTCAAACTCCAAAATCCAATTACCAAAAGGAAAAAGAGTTGTCCTTCCAAATGTCGTAAACCTGATTTTGCCTTTAAAAGGAAAAGGGGGCCTCGACACCATGATGGCACCCAATGTTACCTCTAGGCAAGCCAACAGTGAAATAAATACGAAATTTCCCCTTTTAGTGAATTTCTAAGTAGTTCAAATTCCATTTAGTTAAAAAAATATGGAGTAGAAATTTAATAAGAACATCAAAGAATAGTAAGGGAACAAATGTAGTGAAATGATTACTCCAAACCATAAAGTCTACTAGTGAGTGTACCAAGACCTGGTGTCATAAGTGTATGAGTAATTAGTAGAATATACAAAACTCTAACTATTGCCTGAAATAAAATGAACAGAAAATGAATACAAAAGAGAGACTCTAGGTGCTGCAGAACGGATCAGGAAGCAGCTCACCATTGGGCCTCGAGATATCGAGGGGTACACACCTGTAAGGCTGCCACATGCACCTGCCTCAGATCCTGCATGATTAGTGCAGAAGTGTAGCGTGAGTATATAAACAACATATACACAGTAAGTATATAGTCTAACCTCAAAGAAGTAGTGACGAGGGGTCGTCATCATCACTTACTATGGGCTAACAATATAAATACAGAAATTCTAAAGGAGCATGGGTTATGTAAATAATAATAATAATTCAATAACAAGCAGTGAATAAATAATCCTTTTACAAATTGTAGATGCCAAGTCAATTTTTGTCATCATTAATTATAACCTCACAAGCCATTGAATAATATCAAGTATAATTAGGCTCCGAGTATTATTAAGCATGATTTATGCCGAGGTCATACGACCCGATCTAGAATACTGTGTACACTACCGAGGGTCATGCGACACGAATCATAGATAAATATATTATGTTGCCGAGGCATTTGGCCAACTCCACAAGAAAAGAGGATACTTTATAATCTGATTTGAATGTTATTACGAGGCTAATAAACAAAGACGCACAGTTTCTATTAACGGTCAAGTAACCCGTTAAAACTCAAGTAAGTGAAATTCTGTCTTTTACAATTGCTTTATCAAGTTCCAATATAATTTAGGAACCTTAATTAACAAGTAAGGTGCAAACATTAAAAGTATTTCATCATTTTGGTCCTAAATTACCCGAACATAAGCATAATTGTAGCTACGCAAAGACTCTTGTCACCTCATACGTACGTAGCACCCATAATTAGAAGCAATTATTTATTTAAATCACCTATGGGGTAAATTTCCTCTTACAAGTTTAGGCAAAAGACTTACCTCGTCTCAAAGATCACTTTTCGGCCCACAAATTCGTTCTAAAGCCTCAACTCAGTGCCGAACAATCCAAAACTAGTCAAATATTATATAAATTAATCAACACATGTTCAAAAGCTCATAATGTAACTATTAGAGTATTTACCAACCCAAATTGGAAGATTCCTAAAATTAACCCCCGACCCCACGTGCCCGAATTCTAAATTTTTTGAAGATAAATGTTACCGATAACCGCACTAACTCAAATACATAATTTCACCCAATTCCATAATTATTTTCGTGGTTAAATCTCATTTTTATCAAAACCTAGTTTTTTCAACTAAAATCATAATTTTTACAATTTTACATGTTAAAATATACCCATAATCTATATATTAAACTCACATTGATTGGGTAGGAATAACTTACCCTAAATATCTAGGCAGAAACCCCTATCCAAGAAGCTCCAAAATCAGCCAAGGAATGAAAAATGAGAGAAAAATGGCCTAAGTCCCGCTTTAAAACATTCTGTCCAGGTATGTGCCCTCACCACGATCGCAGTCAAGCCCTCATTATTGCGAAGTCAAAGCTGAAGAACCAAGAAAAAATCCTCTTCTTGATCGCGAGAAACTAGGTTGCCTCCTCATCGCGAATGCGTGACCTCACTCGCAAACGCGTAAGGCAACTTGGTTGCCCAGGCCCACACTCTACGCGAACGCGATAGGTCTCCCGCGAATATGAAGACCACTAGCCCTGAGCCTCCACAAAAGCGTCCTTGACTTCGCGAATGCGAAGCACAAAACCCATCCCAGTCCAATTCCTTAGTGAACGCGAGGGTCCTTCCCCGTCCGCGAAGTAGGAAACCAGAGATGGAAAATCCGGTGTTTTCAATTTAGCTCCGGGTGATCCGAAACACATCCGAGCCACTCGGGACCATCCAAATGCACCAACAAGTCCATAAACATAATACAAACCTGCTCAAACTCTCAAAACGCATAAAACAACAACGAAACTAAGAACCGCACCCCAAATAAATTTGAATCAAATTATGAACTTCAAGATTCCAAATCACTCCGAATGCGCCGAATCATATTAGACGACTCAGAATGAAACAAAATTTTACGTGGAAGTCTTAAATCACCATACAGAACTACTCCTAGGCTCGGTATCCCACATGAACGTCGATAACACCAAAACCTACTCCAAACCAAATTTAAAGAACTTTAAAACCTTCAAGGTGCCAAACTATCAATATCAAGTGCCAAAACGCTCTTTGGTCATCCAAAACCTGATTCGAACATACGCCCAAGTAAAAAATCATCATACAAACCTATTGGGACCGTCAAATCCCAGTTTCAAGGTTGTTTACTAAAAATGTTCACCCAAGTCAAACTTACCCCTTTAAAGCAAATATTAAGGAACTAAGTTTTTAATCTTAACCCTTGTAAATTCTGAACTAAACATCCCACAAGTCATAAAACAGAAAAAGCATATACGGGGATTCTTATTTAGGGAAACGGGGATCTAGAAAGCAAAATGACCGGTCAAGTCATTACATTCTCCGTCTCTTAAACAAACGTTCGTCCTCGAACGAGTCTAGAATCATACCTGGAGTGCTGAATAGGTATGGATATCTGCTCTGCCTGTCCTCCTCGGCCTCCCAAGTCTCCTCCTTGACTATTTTCCCCTCCATTAAACTTTTACCGCAGACATCTTCTTGGACCGCAACTCGCAAACCTGCCATAACCCAGGATCTCTTCTAGCTGAACCGTGATATAGTCTAACACATGCAAAATGTCTGCACGATACCTCCAGAGCACAGACTCGTGGAAAATTGGATGAACTCCCGATAGACTAGGAAGCAAGGCAAGCTCATAAGCAACCTCCCCCACTCGTCTCAACACCTCAAATAGACCTAAAAACCTTGGGCTCAACTTGCCCTTATTCCCGAACCTCATGATCCCTTTCATCGGCAAGACTTTCAAGAGAACCTTCTCACCCACCATAAATGATAAATAACGCACTTTCTGATACGCGCAACTCTTCTGTATGGACTGTGTTGTGCAAGTGATAACTATGGATTTTAGCCTATCTCATGCCCCATTTTGCTTAGGTTTTGGATAAAAATGTATAAAACTATTCCCAAAAACTAACTTAATGTGTTTGTCTACAGGGTTTGGTCAAAATAAGTCAAAGAAGCCATAATCAACTTATGAAGGGGTTAAACTTGCACAAGTCCAAGGCTGGGATTGGAGCACTGACCGCGATGGAAAATAGTAGTTGTGTAAGGTCCACTGCTAAGGTGGACACAAATACGCTGCCCATAAACATGATATTTAGATAAGCTATTTTGAGCACAAGTTCTACTGCTGACCGCGATAAAAAAGCGCGGCCATGGAATATCTAAAGTGACCACGGTGGTATTTACGCTAAGAGCGATGATTGAAGATTCAGAGACCTTGAAAGTCAATCTTAATAAAAATACGGTTCGCGTCAAAATTCCACGGCCACGGTTGAAACTAATGTGGAGGAGGTGACTTTTACGCTGTCCGCGAAACCAAATCAAAGCCAAGCATAGAATTGAAGAACCGCGGACCATGCTCGTTATTGCAAGGTCGGGATAGCTCAAGCGCGGACGCGGTAGGAATTAGGCCTCCGTGAAACTTCGTAGAGGCATTTTTGTCCGTGAATTTTAGCCTATTATAAATATATATTTTTTAGATTTTTAGGTTAAGTTTTGTTTAGGAGAATAGTGAACGACTGGTTTTTACCTTTTTGAGTAATTTTAGAGTAGATTCATCTTCAATATTTAGATTTTCGTCTTGTATTTAAATCTTATGTCTTATATTTCATCTTTATCTTTGGTTTCTACTGTTATTATGAGTAGCTAAACCCATAGCTAGGATTGTGACTCAACTAGTGTGTGTATTTAGTGGGTATTGAATTTTAGGGCTTAATTGTTTATGGGTTTGTGATATTTGGCATGATTCATTCTTTAATTATAGAATTGGCGGTTGCAAACACTGATTCATGACTTTATGACTTAGAATCTTCTTGAGAAAGAGGGACTAAAGTCTAGGAAAATTAGGCTAACAAGGAATTAGAGTGAATTCAAGAGATTAATAGCTCCAATTCAAGGGTTAAACCTAGAGATAGTAATACCCGACTTGAGCCAATATCATTTGTTATGCATGAACACCCATTTGGACTTGAGAAAGGCAAATTGGGAAAAGTCACTCAAACTACCGAGAGGTTGGGAGCACTTATGCATCACGACCCCAATCATAACAAGTTTGCCCTGAATTCTCGATACCCGTTAGATATCCACCTAGGTGGAAGTCACTACCCTAGTTCCTTTTAATCCTTGAAAACAACCAATAAAAATATAGTACTTAGCTTTAACTATTGCATGATATAGAAGTAGAAATAGACGTATATAAAAAAACAATCATTTGTGGAAATGCAATTACGGGCAAAACCCGCATCTCTACTCGGATATAAACCTAACTCCAAACTAATTAACTCCATGTGGATTTGATCCCGACCTTTGGTGGGTAAAACTACATCGACCATCCTTGCTACTCTATAGTAGTGCAGGTTTGGTACCGATCAATTTTTAGTGTTGTTGCCGGGGAGTTAAACGGTTTTAGCTATATCTTCGAGTATTTGTGTGTTTTGTTTTTCTTTCCTTCCAATTTTCTAACTTGTTTGTGAAATTTCTCTCAAGTACAATATGGCTCTTAACAATGATTCTCCCAAAAAATTTTGGGGGAGGAGGTAAAAAATGATAATTTAGATGAGCTTCAAAACGAATTACAACCACAAAGGAGAGGCTGACCACCACATAATAATATTCCAAACCCTCCCGCACCTCCAATAAGGGCAGCACACCGGGTGTTGCCCAATGAAGGATACGCAAGTGCAATAGTCCCCTCCTGGATTAGGGTGGGTAACTTCCAGATAACCAACATGGTGATTACTCTCTTGGAACAACGGGGTTTCTTCACCGGATCTCCATACTAAAATGCCTACAAGCATCTCAAGGGTTTTGTAGGTACATGTTAGAGGAGCAAGAAAATTAATGTTTCTGAGGATGCGTTGAGACTAATGTTTTCCCATTCTCTATAAGGGGGAAAGCTTTGTATTGGCTTAAGAGATTTCCCAACCATTCCATCACTACTTGGGATGAGTTGGCCGAAAAATTCATAGCAAAGTTCTTCTTGCTGGGGCATATGGCGACACTGAGAGATGAAATCCTTCCCTTCAAACAGGTGCCAAAGGAACCACTTGATGAGATCTAGGAAAGATATCATACGATGGTCAAAGAATATTCGAACAATGACATGACCGAAGCAATGACTCAGCAAACATTCTACCGTGGCATCAACACTACCAGCCAGTGTGTAGTTAACCAACTCGCTGGGGGAAACTTTATGAACACTCCTTATATTGCGGCGTGTGATATATTTAGTGAGATGACAGATACTTCTTCGACGTGGCAAAGTCAAGCTAATGTGCCACAAGGTGATCCCAATGTTATTCACCTGCACAAAGAGCTCTATGACCACGGCCAAGCAATAACCGATTTAACTACAACCATGAACTAGTTGGCCAAAGCTCAATTGCAGCAAGTTCAAGAGCCAAAACAAGTGAATGCAATGGAAGGGGTAAATATGATGGTTAACAAGAGGCGAGAAAGAGGTCAACAAAGTCAAGGAAATCTGGATCAATGAGAAGGTAGTAGTGGTTACAACCAAGATGATGGGTATGATGAGCAAAGTGAAGAAGTTCAGTATGTGAACAATTACCAAGGAAAACGGGGCAATGATCCAAATCAACAACAGCCACAAAAACTAGGTAAATCAAAATCAACAAGGAAATTGGAACAATGCAAACAACAACAACCAAAGCAACTGGGGGAACAACAACCAAAATTAGGGCAACCAAAGTAACCAACGCAACTGGGGGTGGCAATAACAATAGCAAGTAGGGTGGACACAACAACCAAGGGGGTTGGAATAACTATAATCAAGGTAATCAGGGGACAGGCTTTCAAAGGCCTCCGATGTTTCAACAACCAAACAAACTGCCTCTATTTCTGTCCAAGGTCCTAGCACATCCAACAATGAGTTGGGACTGATTGAGTTTAATGTTTGAGCAAATGATGAAGAAAAATGTCGACTCTGATGCCCAATTGGCATCCCATAATACTTATATTCGTAACTTGGAGGTCTAACTTGGCCATATTTTACAATATTTAAAAATTCGCCCTAAGGGGTTCTATCTAGTGAACGATAGTAAACCCGAAGGGAGGGAACAATATGGGCCATGCTATGGAGGTGACTACAAGGAGTGGTAGAGATGGAGTTGATAGTTCCTCTAATGCAAGAAAGGTTGTGAGTG
The DNA here is from genome assembly GCA_026770625.1 of Nicotiana glauca. Lineage (NCBI taxonomy): Eukaryota > Viridiplantae > Streptophyta > Magnoliopsida > Solanales > Solanaceae > Nicotiana > Nicotiana glauca. The sequence goes on along the minus strand of MU782233.1, from coordinate 9,768 downwards.
ATGAAGTGTTAGTGCAAGAGAATGATGATCAAAGCAATGATGTGCAAACGAGTGATGATATTGTGAATGGAGAAGTGAGAATTGACATTGATGAAAACATGGAGGAGACTCAAAATGATGTGAACCCGTCTAAGGAACACATGATAGACGTGCCGAAAATGGTAGTGCCCAAAGACAAGGCTCCCTTGACAAGGCCTCCTCCATCATACCTTCAGAGGCTTGCTAAACATAACAATGAGAACCAGTTCAGGAAATTTATTGATATGATGAAGAGTTTGTCAAAAAATTATACCTTTGGTGGAGGCTTTAGAACAAACGCCAGGATATGCCAAGTTTATGAAAGACTTGGTAACAAAGAAGAGATCCATTAATTGTAAAACAATCAAGATGACATACCAAGTGAGCGCCATTGTACATTTCATGTCCCTAAAGCTAGAAGACCCCAGTGCTTTTAGAATCTCGTGCACTATTAGTAGTGTCGGTTTCACCAAAACTTTGTGCGACTTGGGGGAAAGCATTAATTTGATGCCATATTCTATGTTTAAGATATTGGGGATTGGGCAACCAAGGCCCACAATCTATAAGGTTGCAGATGGCGGATAGAACAATGAAGAGGCCATTGGGGATTATAGATGATGTGCTTGTGTGAGTATACAAGTTCATACTTCCCATAGATTTTGTGATTCTTGACTACGAGGTTACCTATGAGGTGCCGATCATATAAGGGAGACCTTTCCTAGCTACAGGGAAGGCTTTGGCTGATATGGAAGTAGGGGATCTCACTTTCCAGGTAGGTGATAAAAAAGTTGTGTTCCATGTCTGCAAATCAATGAGGCAGCCCAATAGTAACGAAGTATGTTCCTTTGTGGATCTTGAGACTGAGGTGATTGTTGAAAATACCAGTGCTGCGATAAATGTGGAGGACCCTTTGGAAGCTGTATTGTTGAACCATGATGTGACTAAGGATGAAGTCTTAGTAGAATATGTCAACACTTTGCAAGGAATGAGTTCGTACACATATGAGCCCCAGAAACTTTCCTTGGATCTTGAGAACAGAAAGACTCCACCAACAAAGCCCTCAATCGAGGAACCTACGGTAATGGAGTTACAAACTTTGCCTTCACACCTCAGGTACGAATTCTTGGGCCCTTGTTCAACTTTACCTATTATTCTTTCTTCGTGCTTAACTAACATGTAGGTAGATATCACCCTTGCAGTGCTCAAAAGAAGGAAGAAGGCAATTGGATGGACTCTAGGTGATATTTGGGGGATAAGCCCCGCCTTTTTCATGCACACAATTATACTTGAGGATGATATCAAATTCTTCATGGAACATGAAAGGAGGTTGAATGAGGCTATACAAGAGGTCGTCAAGAAGGAAGTTATCAAGTGTCTAGATGTAGGGGTTATGTACCCCATATCGGATAGTTCATGGATTTTTCTGGTATAATGTGTGCCGAAAAAGGGGGTATGATTGTGGTTACAAATGAGCAAAATGAGTTGATCCCCATTAGGATTGTCACTAGATGGAGGGTATGCATGGATTACTGAAAGTTGAACAAAGTGACCCGCAAAGATCATTTTACATTGCCCTTTCTTGACCAAATGTTGGGTAGACTTGCCGGGCGTGCCTACTATTGCTTTTTGGATGGACTCGGGTTACAACCATATTTTGATTGCAGTGGAATACCAAGATAAAACCACCTTCACATGTCCGTATGGCACCTTTGCTTTCTCACAGATGTCATTTGGTTTGTGTGATGCACCGGCTACCTTTCAGCGGTGTATGATGGCTATATTTACGAACATGATGGAGTACATCTTGGAAGTGTTCATGGATGAATTTTGTATTGTGGGTGACTCCTTTGAAGAATGCTTGAATAATCTTGACAAGGTGTGGCTCGATGTGAAGAGACCAACTTTGTACTTAATTGAGAGAAGTGCCACTTTATGGTTGAGGAGGGCATTGTCCTCGGACATACGATCTCAAAGAACGGTATTGAAGTGGACAAAGAGAAAATTGAAGTAATTTCAAAACTCCCTCCTCCTACTTCCGTCAAGGTAGTTAGGATATTTCTTGGGCATGCGGGGTTCTCCGAAGGTTCATCAAAAACTTTTCCAAGGTGGTGAATCCTTTGGGAAAGTTGTTGGAAAAGGATGCAAGGTTAATAATGATTGCATGAAAGCTTTTAACTTCTCAAGTATAGATTTACTACCACTCCCATCATCACCGCACCCAATTGGAGCTTGTCATTTGAGCTCATGTGTGATGATAGTGACGTTATGGTAGGAGCTATTTTGGGGCAAAGGATCAACAAAATATTTCACCCGGTTTATTATGCAAGCAAAATGATGAATGATGCCCAAGTCAATTATACTGTGACCGAAAAAGAGTTATTAGCCATTGTCTTTTCCATGGAAAAGTTTAGGCCATATCTCATGGGTACCAAAGTGACTGTGCAAACCGATCACGCGGAACTCCGTTATTTGATAACAAAGAAGGACTCTAATGCTAGGATGATGATATGGGTTCTTTTACTTCAAGAGTTTGACGTTGAAATTATTGATCGAAAAGGAAGTGAAGACCAAGTGGCGGCCAACTTGTCCTGCTTGGAAGAGGAGGGGAGGCCCCATGATGGCCTCAAAATTAATGATTCGGTTTCGGATGAACAACTCCTCTCCGTTTCTTTGAATATTATGCCTTGGTTCGCCGATGTGGATAACTTTCTTATGACCGGCATTGTTCCGAGTGAGCTCTCTTCTAACCAAAGGAAGAAGCTTAAAAGGTACAGCTTGGATTATTATTGGACGGGCCTTATCTTTTCAAGATTTGTAATGATGGTGTGATCCGGAGATGTGTTCTGGAAGAGGAGCAAATGAGTATTCTTGATGCTGGCCATTCCTCACCCTACGGTGGTCATCATGGTGGGCGAGAACTGCTTCAAAGGTTCTCAACTATAGATTTTATTAGCCTACTCTGTATAAAGATGCTAGTAAGCTTGTAAAAAGATGTGATGAGTATCAGAGAGCTGGTGGAATTTCCAAGAAGGATGAAATGCGACTCACCACTATTCTTGAGATTGACATTTTTAACGTGTGGGGCATTAACTTTATGGGACCATTTGTGAGTTCATGTGGTAACACTTACATTCTGGTTGCTATTGATTATGTTTCCAAGTGGGTTAAAGCTGTGGGTTTACCCAACAATAAGGCATGGAGTGTGGTGGCCTTCTTAAAGAAAAATATCTTCGTAAGGTTTGGCACTCAAAGGGTGATTATCAGTGATGGAGATTCTCATTTTTATAACAAGGCCTTCGATATTTTACTCTCTAAGTATGGTGTCAATCATAAAGTGTCAACCCCTTATCATCCCAGGCTAGTGGACAAGTTGAGGTCTCTAATAGGGAGATAAAGAGCATATTATCAAAAACTGTCAATGCAAACCGGACTAATTGGTCAAGGAAACTGGATGATGCTTTATGGGCTTACATGACTACTTACAAAACTCCAATTGGTATGTCTCCATACTAGTTAGTATTTGGGAAAGCATGTCATCCTCCGGTTGAGTTAGATCATAAGGCCATATGGGCGCTAAAGAAGTTAAACCATGAATATGATGGTGCTACAAATCTCCGGGTAGAGCAACTAAATGAACTTGATGAGTTTAGGTTTCATGCCTATTCCAACTCGTCCTTGTATAAGGAAAAGATGAAGTACTTATATGACAAATATGCCCAGAGCAAGGAATTCAAGGAGGGTGACTTGGTTTTTCTATTCAACTCTCGGCTAAGACTGTTTCTGGGAGAGCTCAAGTCAAAATGGAGTGGCCCTTTTAAAGTGGTGCATGTAACTCCGTTTAGTGCTCTTGATTTGAAAAACAAAAATGGTGAAATCTTCCGAGTTAATAGGCACCGATTGAAGCACTATCTTGGCAAGTTTGATGATAGCCATGTGGTGGCAATGATCCATTTTAAGTGACTGATGGTAACCTTCGTCATGCTGCGACGTTAAATGAGGCGCTTCTTGGGAAGCAACCCATGTGTTTTCTTCTTTTTTGATTTTCTTCTTAGTGTAGGCTTAGTTTTAGACTAACTGGTTGTGAAGTTTGTGTAGGAATTATTTGTACAATGCAGGACTATTGCTGGGAAAAATTTGCCTAAGTGTAAGAATTATGCTGACCGCGTTCAAATTTCGCGGTCAGGGCGTGCTTTTCGCGGGGGCATAAATGGTCAGTGGATGCGGACTTGAAAAATCCATAATAGCAACTCTCTGAAGTTGTATTTGTGTTCGCGGTTGAAATTTCATAGTTCACGTTACTCTTTGCGGTTACACTTGTTTTTTCGCTCTCAGTGGTTCTTTCTTGGTAACTGCCCTTCAAAATGGTAAAAGTGTGGAGCGCGGTGGTATTCTGCGGGCCGTGCTCGGGTAAGTCTATGGGTCCTTGTGCTTTTAGTATAAATAGAAGGACCTTTCTCATGTTACACTTTTTGAACCCCTCACTTCCACAGCCATAGAATATTGTTCATCTCCCTCATCCGATTCTCATTCTCTATCATTTCACATAAGTTAAATTCCAACCACAAATCACGGAACTGGTATGTTTAGATTTTTTGTGTTAATTTTTATTTCTTTCTTTTCTTTTATCTAGTTTTAACTTCTTCTTTTTAATTAGCGTTTGATTGCTTCCCATAATCTAAGCATTAATGTTAAAAACATCATGTGGGTACTTGTTGTGCATGCCTAATAGGGGATAGGGTTGGTCATTATACTTGTTAATTGCTAAAAAAGTGAAACTCTAGGTCTAAGAGAAGTCAAAAATGCCCGTGTAGTTTTAATTTTCGCGGACAAAGGTCCAAATTACGCTGTCCGTGTTCATGCTTTGTAAGAACTGAGTTACTTGTAAGTTCATGGATGCGATGCTTTTTCCGCGTCCACGATTGCCTTTACACGGTCATGTCCATAATATCGCGATCAACGTAAGAAGGCTTCAGAGAGTTGGAAAATTGGTTTCGTAGCCACATCCACTTTCACGCGGTCCGTGTTGCATGTTTCGCCGTCGCGCCCCCTTTTTCCACTATTAATGAGACCTTAACATCAGAGACTGGTTAGTCTGATACCTAGTATTTTGGGGCCACGGTCCTTTTTATACGGACCACGGTGGCCTTTTTATGGTCGCGCTTATTTTTTCGCGGTCTGCGGTGCCTGATTTTGAGAGGCAGTATATGCAAGTCATCTGTAATGTTTTATTTTCATCTGTAATGCTTTAGTTTTATCTACAATACTTAACCATATGATTGTTAGCTTGTTCTGACTTTGTTTCATGGCTTGTTCTCTGCAGACAATGGTCTGATATCGAGGGGAAGTGATAAACAAAAAGGGAGAGCAGAGTCCTCCTAGGACCGGGGTAAAGGGAAGATCAAATTACCCCTCGCCGTGCAAAAATCAATATGTCCCTTCCTGGGAAGTTTCGGAAAGAGACTCGGTGCCAACCCATGTTCGCGCAAACTTTCAAAGGAAATTCCAGTTGTGAGACGAGCCTACATCCTCTTCTTCTTCTGAGTCGTCTGATGGCTCAAAGGAAAGTAGTGAGGCTTCAACATCAGCTTCCCCACCTGCTACAACTTCGGCCTCACCAACAGATCCTATTGATGTTGATTTTGAGATACCGGATGATGGGAGAGGGGGTGAAACCAATGTCGGGGGGATGGAAAGATCTAGAAAATATGTAGTTTAGGAGGATAGATTTGTTAGTAAAAATGCCTATCACAAATTCCCGGAATGGGGGTCACAGAAGTCTCTCACCCTCGAGAGGCAATTCATATAAAGGGATTTTCTACCCCCACAATCCTAATATGAATAGGCAATTTGATGAAAGAATGGGGTGGAAATTCTTCACGAGCAAGCTATCAGACACCAATGAATATTTAGTCAAAGAATTCTATGCCAATGTTGCCCACATCAAAAAGGGCACCTATGTGACCAAGGTACGGAACTGGAAGATCAGATTTGATGGAAAGACACTGAATGAATACGCCGGGTTTGATAATGTGGATGAATCCTTGTACTTGGAGAAAGTGGCACTAGATAAGGCAGCCGGTCCATGGCTTAAAGAGGTGATAGCCATTCCCAGGACAACACCGGCTTGGCTTACATCTGGGGTCCATATAGCTAGAAACACTCTGATCTTTGAAGCAAAAGGGTGGTGTACATTTGTCTGCAGTCGGCTAGACCCAACCCAACATTACAGTGATATCCTAGTCTCCCGGGCGATTGTTGTGGCTTCTATTATGGCAGGGTTTCCGATAAATGTGGGAAATCTCATGTCAAGAATCATCGCAAAAGCTGTCGAGAAGGATGAAGGATCATACCCCTACCCCAACTTCCTCACCATGTATTTAGAGGATCAAGAGGTAGAAGGGAGGAGTTTTGACACAAAGATGAAGCCAAAAAGGCCCTTCTCTTGATACAACCTTCAGGGAGCAGATAACCTCAAGTCCAAAGGCAAAGACGCTATCTCTGCTAGCCAATCTGAAGAGCCAAGTGTAGTGTCCATTGGTTCCGAGCCTTCCACAGCTAAAGGTTTTTCTGCTACTATGCCACCTCCATCATCTGGCCCTTCTGTCACAACCCCATTATCTGTGCCCTCCACCTCAGCTTACCCTATGACTGCACTGCGGGTTAATCAGACTTTATCCATCCTCAGCAATGGATGCAGGTAGCTACATTAAAGCTATCTGCCTTATCTAGTGCAGTCACAGCTCAGGCAGCTCCAACACAACTTCAGGTTCCTCTATCACTAAAGAATTCATTGAAGGATCTTCTGGACAACCAGAAGAAGCTCCTACGCAACTGGGAGACGATCCTGAAGTCTTTGGATGCATAGAGAAAAGCAATCAAGGACCTCGGCAAACAAATAAAGAAGATGAAAAAGACTCGGGCCTCAAAGGAGTCAGTAAAGCTGCTGAGGAAGGAGGTTGAGAGGATTACATCATTTGGAGACATCCCACTAGACTTACTCTTGGAAGAGCAAGTTCCATTAGCTCAGGCAGCACAGACAGCAGAGCAGGAGGCTGATAGAGAGCCTATGAGAGGATTTGTGGTACCCCAGTCCGAGAACTTGGAGATATAGTTGCAGAATCCAGAGGGAGCTGACCCCACTGATGTGAAGGACCCAATTCAGACCACATAGGGAGTTTTCTTACTCTCTATCCCTTCCTTGATTTTATTTTTACTTTTAGCATTGAGGACAATGCTAGCTTTTATTTGGGAGGGGTCCTACTTTTGATTTGATGACTAGAATGTAATCATGATACTTATTTTTCTTTATTGTTATTTTTTACTTTTGGAATTTATATAACTTTACTATTTATTTTTCACTTTCTCTATGTATATAAATTTACCATTCTGTGTATATATTCATTCCAATTTTGTATATATTTATTTTTTTCCAATATTATACATATTCATTTTACTTTCTATAGCTTACTTTATAACTTCTTATGTTATTTTTCCTTAATAGCTTAGCTTTTTACTTCTGTTAGTAGCTTATTTTTGAGTTCTTAGCTTCATGATAAATAAGCCTTTGGTTTTCTTAATGTCACGATTATTTCCAAAGGTGAAGGTTGTGTGAACCGGGTGGCTCTTCTCGATGATGGATGGTGTGACAACCTTCTTATGGGTTTGAGTCCGTTTTCATTATTTTTTTTATGTAAATAGTATTAATGAATAAAAGTGTCTCAACCAATCTTCACTTGGGCCAAACACATTTACCTTTGACTTTATGGTTAGAAACAAGTTGATTTGAAAAGAATAGTGCTAGTTGTGACCTTTAGACTCTTATGTTGGCTAAACAATCATTGAGTGGCTTCTTGGAGCCATTTGTGTTGCTCATTCTTAGCGGGCCCTTGACTTTGTTCTCTTTAGTAATCCAAAAGCTTGTGAGGTGAGGTATTGAATTGCGAGTCCAAGTCCTGTGCCAATAAGTCTAGAACTTGCCCTGAATGTCTGGCTAGGCGAAATTCTAAGTGTATCTCGACTTGAAAAATGATTATAGGCTCTCCTTAATCCAATTTGAAACTTGAAAGCATACATGGCCCACCAAATATTATATCCCTATTCAACCCCTTTGAGCCAAAGCCCTTGTTCTTTTAATAACCATGATACAAGCCTTTATCCATTCTAAAATGACCCTCTCTTGGCACCCGATCTTTCCTTAGCACAATTAGAAAAAGCATAAGTTTGGGGGAGATACGAGGAATGTGAAAGTGATAAAAGGTAAAAAATCAAGAAAAAGGAAGGCAAAAGAAAAGAAAGAAAAGCCAAAAGGTCAAAAACAAAGTGAATAATATAGAAAAATAAAGGGATTCAATGAAAGCAATGATGAAAGGATTGGAATAATTAGAAAAGGAGAAAAATGATTGTCATGAATAAGAAAGAGTGGCAGTATGTCTCTCTAGTCCCCTAAGGAATAAGAAAATGACTTAAAGAGTCAAGAAAGTGTGAGCCGAAATGAGAAAATGAAGTGCTTAAGGAAAGATGAAACCTTCATGGACCGATATATCCTATCTTGAACCAAAGCCTTCTTCCCGCAAAAGCCTTATATGATTCCGAGTTAAGTGAGGTTACATTAGTGATGATTTACATAAGGGGCAAAATTATTGTCACGACTCAATCTCCATACCAGGTCGTGATGGCGCCTCTCGTGAAGACAAGGCCAGCTAACTAACACCAATTCGTTTCTTTAACACTTACTAAACATAAATAGATGGGAAAATGCAACTTAAAGAACATTAATTATCAATATTATAGCCTAACTCAGCCCGACCGGGGTGTCACAAGTCACGAGCATCTAGGAGGGTCTTTATTACAATTTCAAGGTCTATAATACATAGAGTAAAATATGGAAATCAAGAAGAAGAAGAAACTTGGTGCCGCGAATGTCGGCGGTCACCTTGCTTAGTNTGCACGCGAGGTGCAGGGAGTAAAGTGAGTACTTCCAACTCAGTGGTAATAAGAGCGAATAATATCTGAGCGATAAGAAAACACGTATGAGCACTCCAAAATGCTATAACAGACAGTTCAACCCTTTGAAAAAAAATAGTAAAAACCGTAACACTGAGAAAATCCTTTAGAAAATCTCAAGCTCAGTTAAAAATCTCTTTTGAAAATATGCCTTTTCAACAGTAGCAAAAATAATTTCAACAAGTAGGGAATAATCAGAAATCTGCCCCTTGGGCTCAGTATCAACCTCTCAGTGCAGTATCAGCCCCGCGAGCTCACTCCCAACTCACAAAGTACAACATCAGCCTTTCGGGCTCACTCTCAACTCACAAAGTACAACATCAGCCTATCAGGCTCAGCACTCCTTAACATGTAACACCAGGGTATCTGGTCAACAAGGCAAGTAATAGCATGTAATGCCACGTAGTACAAACAGGAATGAATGCATGAATGCAATGCAATGCACATGACCGCTGCGGCACGCAACCCGATCCATTTGGGTAACCTGCGATCACTGGGGGTGTGTACAGACTCCGGAGGGGCTCCTACAGCCCAAGCGCTATAGTACTGCGGCGTGCAGTGCGATCCACATAATATATCACTGCGGCATGCAGTCCGATCCATATAATATACTACTGCGGCATGCAGTACGATCCATGCATGTATATGTATATACTGTTGCGGTGTGCAGCTCGATCCATATCTCAGTCCAGAAATGCACACATAACACTGCTGCGGTGCGCAACCCGATCCATGCTCAGTCTAGCA